>JBBPQD010000007.1:0-55235 GCA_038092355.1 Caloboletus inedulis
GTGGGGGGGTGGGGACAACTGTGGGGGTGTGGGGGGGGGGGGTGGGGGGGGCAGGGAAGCATTATTTATCTTCGACTTGTGTGCCGGCACCTTGTCAACATCGAGACCCGGTTCCATCGCGAACGAAGCATCGACTTCGTACGAAAATGGATTGATGCGTACGGTGGCGAGTAGACTGTCGGAAGACGATACATCGGAGGAAAGATCTGTACCGCTAAGGTCGGTGTCGTAGTCGATGCCGACCTCGCCTTGAGATATCCGATTATCCGATCCCACAGGGGAGGAAGACGAGAGGTTTTGCTTCTCTTTCCGAACGAGATCCGGAACCTTTGAGCGGATAGCTTCGAGGTAGCATAGTGCTGTTTGAAGCACTGATCCTGAAGTCCGCGAGCGACGAAGAACCTCGTGGACGAAACCTTTGATTGGTGCGATATCGTACCGCTGAAGTTGTGGGCAGGCAACGGGTTGGGCTGGATATGACGGGACGGGGGAGGTAACTGGAGTGGGATGGGTCGTCGGAGAGATTGGAGAAGGTAGCTGAGTATTGCAGGAAGTGGAGTAAAGTAAATTGGGGGCACGCAGATGGTCTGAACCTGACATCGGGGAGACCACTGGGCGACCCGAGGTCAGGAACACGGTAGGTATGTCTTGCTGGGGCCATATATCGCATAAGGATTTGACGGCTTGGTCTTTATGGCAGGAGATATCTGAATAGACGAACCAGAATAAAAGGAAAGTGGCTCACCGACGAGACTGAGGACAAACTTTGACTTTTGAATGTCGCGGAGTTTGGACTCGCGAAGTGGAAGATGGGCATGGCGTGTGCGGTCGAGTTCGGAAAGAGGACGGGGAGAAGGAGATACGGAGGAAGTGGATGAGGCGGGGGTGATGAGATAGGCAAGGGGCGATGAGCGAGGGGGGAAAGATTGAACTGAAGTGTGGTAGGGTTGCCAACGAACCCTTGTATGTGAGGTTGAAGGGGAGCCCCGATGGGGCAATGAATGGGCGGCGGGTCGAACCATGAGCTGAGCGGAGAGTCGGTGCGAAGAAGCGAGCGAGGCGAGAAATACTGGCGTTTGGGCGGGTTATCTAGAATACAATACTGAGACCATTAAGAGTGTTGAGTACGATAGGAGCGACGGGCAAAATCTCGAGTTTGACAACAGCAGCTTGGCGAATGGGTGTAGCAAATCGGACTCTGGTGTATGGGCACATTGTGACACGTTGGGTTGCAAGGACGAGTCTAAAGTCTACAAGACTCTAGGACGTCCTGGGCCTAGTATAGGACTCTCCTTGTGCAGAAGAGTGCTATACAACGAGAACGGTGAGAACGAAGAGCTGCTGGGCGTTTGATGTGGAGGCGGGGGGGAGGAGGAATTCTAAATACTCTTGTGTGCAGTTGACTCAGGCGCTATAAAATGGAGGAGTCACTCTCCCACCCCTGTCCCCCTGACACCATATTATGGGGTCCATTCGTCGCGGCATCAGCCCCGTCGCCTCAGAGTCAATCGTGACTCGCACCAACGCACGCTGTTGTCTGTGTAGCTTGCAGCACGTGGCGGTGCTGCTTACGCTGATGGTACCAACGAGCACCTTTGGAACGCCAGCTGTGTAGACATTTTATCGTGGCCATGATTATTCTCCTGCGCAGTCCTCTTTTGGCAGGCACTGCAGATAGGAGGTCTCCTATCCGGATCGATTCTCTGCCGTCACGGCTCGGATCAACGAGTGGCCCCGAACCCGACCGTGATCTCTTCTCACATCATCTCATTGCAAGCCATGCTCGTACACTGATTGCCTGTTGAATAGATCTCCGCGCAAGAATCGGTGTGGCTCCAAAACACCGCGATTCCAAGTCCTAGGTATTTCATTCGCGGCAATGGCAGCCTCTGTCTTCCTCCTTGTTCTCTCCCCTTCTGGTGCCCATCCTGTCGCTCATTGACTCATCTCACCCATCCCTTTCCCCACTTGAACATGAAACTCGCAGAGTCATTCCTTATTGTTATTGTCCCTCTCATTCTCGCTGCTTCTGTTGCGCGGCACGCCAGTGGAGGCAAGCCCGCCTTGATGGCAAGACATGCCCGCGCAGCGATTTCTTCACTCAGCACTGGTCATGTCAACGCCCACCCACGCAGAACCTGCAAGCAAAGGCCCACGGTGGGTTTCACCGGCTTATTCCTCTCGTCGTAGAAAAACAAGTGTGCTGTGTTTTATTTGTCATTCAATGCTGATTGGAATTCGGGCTATACTAGACCGGTGTCGTCTCGTCCATGTTACCACCCATGGTGCCGACTAGCGTATCCACGCCGGTCGATACGTTCCCCGATGTACCCGTAACTCATTCTACTCCCATCACCCCACAGCCTATGCCTACTTCAAACAATAATTTGTCGGCGGCAAACACCGGTCCCATCGGCGGTCTTGTCACTGTCGTATCCGCTGGTTCTTGCGGTCCGAGTCGGGCTACTAGTACGGGTTGTTAATCATTCGTATTCATTCATGTTTCACCTTGCATCTAGCCCAAATAACTGCATTGGGTGGACCCAATGGGAATATTGATTTCCTGAACTGCGGCTTGACATCAGCAGGGTGGACTCCTCCTCTTATACACATCGATGGCATTGTCAGCGTTCAACTCTCGCAGGTCGCATATATTCCCGGATCCGCTTTCTCTGCCTGCAAGCGCTTCGTCCCTCTCTTCGACAAGTATGGTCAGCAATACGGCGGTTAGTTCTCGCCGTGTCTTCGAATTTCGTTGCTCAGGACCGGAACTAGTCCCCGCTGTTATACTTGCATCGTTCGCAATGCAGGAGAGCTCTTGCATTCCTACCACTGTTGGGGGTGCTGGTGAGCAGGGTCTGATGCAAATCACCGTCGATAAATGCGGTGGTGCACCTGGCGGCAATTGCCAAGACCCTGTAAGTGCTCTTGTGTTGCTGGTATGTTGCATGTCAACTGTGGAATTCTTCAGGATTTCAACATCCATAAAGGAGCTCAGTTCTTCTCCCAGACCCTCGACAGCGTGAACGGCGATCTCCTTCTAGCGATTGGTCATTACAATGGTTGGTACAAGGGTTTGACATACGTGAGTTTCCTATGTGCTAGGTGACCGGCAACTGAGCGTGCCTGGAAATAGGCAGAGGCAACTGCTGCCGCCCAGAACGGTAACTGCCGCGAGCAAAACAATCTGGACTAGTAAGTGTTACCTCAGCGGGTGTAGGGTGGTACCTCATAGTTGATCATCCTACTCAGCCTGCACCAATTTTTGAATGGATGGATGCAGGACATTAACGCCTACGAGCATAACCCGCCTCTCGGCAAATACTTCAACCTCAACGTTTGCCCAAACTGAGCCACTACGTCCGTGCCAGTGGATCCCACGAATGCGATCCCTTGACGAGTATGCCAAGACTGGTTTTGCCGCCCTCTGCAATCTCTCCGACTGACCTGCCCTCGGCTTGATGTAGTAATTAGTAGTTAGGGTGGTCTATATTCACGTCGTCCTGTTACTGTGTATTGTTCAATTGTTATACTCTGGAAGACGTGACACAGCCACCGATCGTGAGATGACCTTTCGCAGATGAAAAATCGGACGAGTTTCGATCCTGGCGACTTGAAATTGAGACTTTGTGGCACTGACATATCTCTACCGATCAACAGAACACCATGAGTGATACTTCATCGTCGTCCCCGACACCCCCCTCGCCCGCTTCGACCTCGCTGACCTCGCTGCCCTCCCCCGAGTTACAGACACTGAGTCTGAGAGACGTGACGGATGAAGACAGGGCACAGGCTGCGAAGCTGAAAGCAGAGGCCAACAAAGCGTTCACAAGTATGTACTCCCGTCCGATCAGCCATAGCAGTCTGACGATGGGGTGTCCAGGTCACAACTTCACCGCGGCCGTCAACCTTTACTCGAAGGCCATCGAGCTGAATCCCAGGGATGCTACCGTCTGGTGCAATCGGGCTGCTGCGAGAACGAGGCTGGAAGAATATGGATTTGCCCTCGACGACGCGTGTGAGTGGGTGTTGCGTTTCGGCCCGGTCACGCGAGATTCATGACGAACAGCCAAGGCAATTGAGGTCGATCCCAAGTATGCAAAAGCATACTATAGGTGCGTCTACCTTGTTCTCACGTGCAGTGACATGCATCGTTCATTGCGCACATCAGACGAGCAACGTGTTACCTTCAAATCGCCAAACCTCAGCTGGCGGTCACCGATTTCAAGAGAGTCGTCGCCCTGGAACCAAAGAATGATGTTGTCAAGTCGCAGCTGACAGCCACTCAAAAGCTTGTCCGTAAAATCGAGTTCGAGAAGGTGCGAAATCTAGGCTTGGGTGTTGCTACTCATGCTGAACGCGTTTTAGGCAATCGAGATGGAAGAAGAACAGAATGCTGCAGAACGCTGTTTGGAAATTATAGCACAAGGTCTGCCGGAGCGCTCGTCTGCGTGGTCACATCGATTGACGAGCATATTAATTAGGTGGCTGCGACGTGGAAAGTGACTATGCGGGTCCGAAACTAGACGTGACCGAGGACGGAAAGTATACAATTACTCATGGATTCATATTAAGCATGATCGACTGGTTTAAGCAAGGCAAGAAGCTTCCACGGAGATATGCATGGGAGATCGTTCTTGGCGCCCATTTGTCTTTTGTGAAAGAGGAGAGCCTCGTCAATCTCGATCTTACGGACGGAGTAACCTGCGACGTCATTGGGGATGTCCACGGTGAGTTTTTAGATTGAGCTCTGGCGGTGTCGTGAACCAACGCACATCTCATCTAGGGCAATTCTACGATTTGCTGCATTTGTATTCGCTCACTGGACCACCCTCACCGGATCATTGTCTGTTGATGAACGGCGATCTGGTCGACAGAGGATCCTGGTCTATCGAAGTGATACTGACTGCATTTGCCTATAAATGTAAGTACTGACTGAGCTACGTGACTTTCCACAGTGATTGAAGGACCTCAGGGTTGTACCCTACCCGAATGTTCATCAATAGAGGCAACCATGAGGCCAAGGATATGAACCGGACGTATGGCTTCGAAGGAGAAGCCAAGCACAAACATGGGGAACAGACATACAAGGTGAGGCAATTAAAACTTTGTTTTTCAAAGACTGAGTTACCAAAATTAGCTTTTCGCCCATGTATTCACGGAGAGTGCGTGGCTTGAGGCTAGATGTCATCTGAGAACCTCACTGTTCAAATAGTACCTCTGGCAACTCTGGTTAGCGCAACAAAGCCCTCCACAGACATCACCCCGAAGACTATATTATCTCCGGAAAAGCTCAAGCGTTACTTTGTTGTTCATGGTGGGTTGTTCAGCAAGGACGGTGTGACATTAGAGGAAATACGGAAGGTACCGCGCATCGGAAGACAACCCGGACAGGAGGGCTTGATGTGTGAGTGTTTGATTGGGACTTCCTTCATTCTCAAATGCTCAGATGCCTGGTCTCTAGGCGAGGTATGAATTCAAAGAAAAATACTTGTGCACTCTCTCACACGAGTGTCAGCTTCTCTGGACCGACCCTCAAGAAACACCGGGGCGCGGGCCAAGTAAACGGGTACGTGGTCAGGCCGGTTTCCTGTCACACGCTGTCTCAGCGTGTCCCAGGGTGTTGGTATTGCTTTCGGACCAGATGTCACAAAACGGTGGTGCGACCTCAATGGTGTCACCGGTGTCATTCGCAGTCACGAAGTGCGAGAGAGTATGTAGCTTCATCATATGCTGATCTCGTTGGTGCTCAACATGTTCTAGATGGTTATGCCATTGAGCATGACGGACTGTGCACAACCGCAAGTCCACATCCGCCAATTCGTTGTGTGTGTACTCACTCTTATTCCAGGTCTTCTCCGCACCCAACTACGTCGATCAAGCAGGGAACAAGGGCGCATATGTAAGTAGTTGAATGTATTTGATTTTAGTCCGCACTCTGATGCTACACCAACAGATCCGCATAGACGCTGCTGGAGATTTAAAGTACCACCAATTTGAAGCACAACCTCATCCATCTATGAAGCCGATGGCATATGCCATGGGAGGTCTGTCTAGTTTGATGATGTAGATATCCTGGGATATCTCGGCAGCGGTGTAGTCGACTTGGGTGTATGTAAGCGTGGGAACTCGTGTCTTGGCTTCACTAGCTGCAGTACTACTGTTTCACTGTTACTGTCTAACCATCCAATGGACAAAACGAAATCCAAGTTGGCGGCGTTCTTTGACAACGGCGACGAAGAATCCTCGTTTCCAGTGCGATGGATAGGACCTATTTCTTTGATGTCGAGGCACTCACCAATTTGCTTCATATAACCAGCAAAAGCCATTGGACGACCAGAAGTTGTCCCAGTATGCTCAAGGGACTGTACGCAAATCTCGGCGGGAGAAAGAAAAAGAAGCAGCAGATGCAAAGAAGAAAGAGGAAGAAGAAAACGCAGCCAAAGCGTATGCCGACTTTATAGACGCGTTCGAGGGGGAGGACGCGGGCAGAAAGAAGACGGCATCGGCTTTCGTTCGAGGCTCGGAAGATGCGAGAACGCCTTATCAGCCCTCTGCGAAGGGTGCGATTGAGAGTTCTTCTCGGACAAGGGTGCTGCGCGAGGAATTGGAAGACGTGAGGCATCGCTATATGTTTGACTCCATGGATTGATGGTCCTTCAGGTCTCTCCCCCGAGTAGCATTCCGAAACCGAAAGGCAAGCGCGCCATGGATTCGTTCCTCGAGGAAATTAAAAGGTATATGGATTCGTAGCTATGCTCACCCTTCCCTGACTCTGTGTTTAGGGAGCAGGCCTTGCGAGAGGCTCGGTATTCTCGTTCTGGTAAGTCGAGGTAATACAACGCGCCCGAAAGGCCCCTCAGCTTCATCTGTAGCCCACGGACGATCCGTAACTGCTTTGGCAGGTTTGTGCTCGTGTGCGTCTATGGATCGTCGTTCTCAATCAATTCCCTTTAGCTTACGAGGGCCAGAGTGGGAGTAAGGATCGAGGTGACCCTGAGGTAAGCAACACACAAAGGCTCATACTTGTGTATCTCAAACGCGGTGCTCCCAGACGTCCAATCTTTTCGTCGCCAATTTGCCTTCCAACGTGACGGAACAATCCTTGGGCCAGTTCTTTGCTCGTCATGGACCAGTCGGCTCTGTAAGTTCTTACTTTTCACCGAGCCCTTTCCCAATTTTCAGCATGTTTTCAGGTCAAGATCATGTGGCCTCGTGGTGACGGCAGCAGCGGTCCTGGCAGTGATATGACCGCGTCAAGACGGAATCGTAATGCCGGTCTCAGTGGCTTTGTCTCATTCATGAAACGCAAAGACGCAGAGCTTGCGCTGAGAGAGCTGGACGGTTTTGATTGGGGAGGCTCGGTGTTACGGGTCGGGTGGAGCAAAGCCGTCCCTATGGCAGTGAAGCCGTTGTATGGTGCGAGTCCTGCCTATATGCTCTCGCTGTGTGTATGAAGCTCAGCCCGTTTACTCAGTTGCGACCCGCCAATCCCGTTCACGCTCCCATTCTAGAGATCAACGTTATGGCAGGGGAAGGAGCAGGAGTCGTTCGTATTCCTCCGGGCGTCGCTCACGTTCCCGTTCTGGTGGTCACGGACGCAGGCCTTCCCGACGATCACGAAGCCGCTCATACAGCTACAGTCGGTCGCCTTCGCATCGACGGCGGCGCTCGTACAGTCATTCAAGGCGGTACGATAGTCGGAGCCCTCGTCGACGGTCACACAGCGTTTCGAGGAGACGTGAAGAAGACGAGTCTGGCGTCACAGACACTTTCATACGGACAGTAGCTGCTGAAGTGAAAGGTCATGGTCCCGAATATGCGGAGAATCTCAAAGAATGGGAACGAAACAATCCAAAATACGCTTTCCTCACCAAACGCAAGGTGGGTTGTCTGGCAATCGTTCGATTATTTTTTTTACATTCGTATTACAGCACCATAGACATGCCTTCTATCGAGGGTTGGTTGAGCGCGACGACATCGTGGAACCAGACTTTGATGATGATGTACGTTCTCGTTTCTATGTGCTCCGCATTTCATTGACACGCTCATATCAGGGGTACAACTCGGTATATTCCACCGACTCCGCGGAGGAATCAGAGCAGGAACGTACTAAAAAGACCGTGCTAGGGAGACTCGCACGGAGGAGGTTCGAGGCGATGTTGCGCGGCCTTTCTGGAAAGCGAGGTGAACTTGCTCGTTGCATGACGTTCAGCCTGGAACATGCCGAGGGGGCTCGTGAGGTTTGCAATTAGCTCATCGTCTGATTCCTGGATCTCACTGA
Source organism: Caloboletus inedulis (assembly GCA_038092355.1). NCBI lineage: Eukaryota > Fungi > Basidiomycota > Agaricomycetes > Boletales > Boletaceae > Caloboletus > Caloboletus inedulis. The sequence continues at coordinate 8,285 of JBBPQD010000007.1, forward strand.
CTTCCCCTAGGTTTCCGATATCATCATTTCTTCTTTGTTGGTAGACGGCACCCCAGTCCCACGCAAGATCGCACGCCTTCACCTTATCTGTGACATCCTCCACAATTCAGCCGCTCCAGTTCCGAGTGCGTGGAAGTTCCGTCAAGAGTTCCAATCACGCCTCGGCATTGTTTTTGATCATTTTTCCACGATTTATCATTCGTTCCCTGGTCGCATCACCGCGGAAACGTTCAAGAAGCAAATCACCTCGGTCGTGGACATCTGGGAAGATTGGATCGTTTTTCCACCCGAGTTCACGACCGAACTTCGAGCGCGGCTTGACGGCACCGCCCATGCGGAGTTGAAAGCAGACCAGCAAGATCAACACGATGGTGAGACGTCGGAAGCGCAATCGGCGTATGCGTCTCGGTTCAAGGCCAAGTCTTTCCAGCCGGCTCAAGAACCTGCCCCTTTTGCGCCTCAAGAGGGTGAAAAGGACGATGGTAACATGGACGGCATGCCAATGGAAGAGATGGATGTCGATGGTGTGCCAGTTGATCAGGACGTCGATGGGAGTCCCCTTGATGAGGACGTTGATGGTGCTCCCCTTGATGAAGATGTTGACGGCCTTCCCTTGGCGGGTGGTGCCGAAGTAGATGATGCTGATGTGGATGTTGATGGGGAACCAATGGCGGAGGATGATGTGGATGGCATGCCATTGTGACCTATGACTTTTGAATCATTATCCATTTTTTGACTATCCTAATTACATAACTCGAACTAAGTGCGAAATCCAAGAATCCAACACACTGCCCAAAGTAAAGTAGTCACCGGTATATCTTTCCAGTGCATAGAGAAGGCTGTCCAAGACGTAAAGGGAGCGTCAAAGTTCTGTCCGTAGAGGGAGCACTGCACTTGACAGCCTCTGCCAGGTCTCGGATAGTAGATCGAAGCATGTCAGGGTACGGCGTCTATAACTGTCCACCAGATCGTATAAATGCACCTGAAGTCCACTCCAGACATTTTGTTGCAAAGTGTTTGGTGTTGGGCGGCGCGTGGCAGCAGCGGGGAACGATCTCGGCGCAGTCTGTACATCAGGCGTTGGCCGTGGCTAAGGGTATCATTCAACTGTGCATACCCAATCCCCAAGGCAAAAGCGGACTTACGTCTCCGGCGACGGCCCTCTCTGCTTCGTGGATCAACCTCGTCAAATCCTCCTCTCCAGTCTTCTTCCACATCTCCCGGAAGTGTTCGACAGCATGCAGACTCTCGCTAAAGCGATGAAGCGTGTTGATCAATGCGACGACTTCTGAACGCTGCAAAAGGTTCTGATTCGTGTCATGACTAACATGGACCGAAACGAATTTTGTTTCACGACAGATCATCATTGCAGAAGAAAAGGGAAACGTACTGGAGGGCGTTTTCGTCCATTTCAAACAGGATCTTGAGAGCCGTAGCCACACCAGTAGTCTGAACTTTGCCCCACAAACGACACTTGTCACAACCGATGCAGTCCATGATCCGGGACACGTTGCGGAAGTGCTGTTTGAACTCTTGTTTCAGGATCTGTGGTATCGGTCAGCGAAAGTGATAACTAGGAAGTGGGTGGTGCACTGACGTTTGCATTTGCCCCACGGAAAAGCGCTCGTTCGTCGAATTTGCCGACGTGCCCCGCGATGTTCATTACATTGTCGAGTCTCGCAAGCGTCCGAACTTCGTCTTCCAATTCGGGCGAGTGTGGATGATCATGAGGGATGAGGCTGTTCCCTGACAAGGAGCAATAGTCGTATTCAGATAGGTAAGGTGTGAGGCGGGCAACGGCACGGAGGAGTAGCACCGTGTTGAAATAGATGTACTGAAGGCGCTCGGGATGGGAGGCTACTCTGGTGACAAAACATTCAAGATTGGGAGCCTACAGAGACATGAGAAAAAAGTGATGATGTGGATGAAGGATCACTTACCCATTCACCAGTTGACTGATTCAGCCACTCTGTGCATATATGTGTTGAGATTGATGCATGAAGACCTGTGCGAGATTAGTACGAACACGATACTCATTCAGCCAAAGTACGCGCCAGATATGATCTTGTAGTACACTCTCTTCTCCAGACACTCTCCATCTGTGTCTTGACCATCCAAAGGCTCACGCAGGACATGGGTCAGAGTGTCGGGAAGGGTAACAGGTGCGGCCGATTTTCCGGTGAGAAGATTCAGTTCCGAGAGACCAAAACAATTCTCTTCATAAATAGCGTTCCAGACACGATGGGCAGAGTGCCCCGAATATCCCGTGTATCGCTCGGGGACAAGCGTTAGATCAACATAGTCTCCCTCTAGTATAGAACCATGTAAGCGCACGAAATACAATGTGGAACCCAGGGAATGCCGACCTGTCATATCATCTAGGAAACAAAAGTCGGAGTCACGATAATAACAACCTGGTAACTGGATCCGCTAGGAATTCGCGTGAGAAGTAGCAGGGGCCCACAATATTCATAGATACCTGATCCCCGGGAGGAAAGTCTATTTTACTCAAAGCAGCCGCTCTCCACTTTTCGGGTATTTCGCTCTGTAACAAGAATAAAGAGTAGAACTCGACTAAAGTAGCACTTGCATACCTCATCTACGGTGGTGATGCCACACTCGCGGTTCATGCAAAAACCGTTCTCTTGCCAAAACGGACATTCTCGGTACAAGTCGACCTTTCAATAATGAGGGAGTTGAGTTAGAGGCCTGTGTAGATCGGAATAAACCACTTACTTGGAAGTACTTAAAGAATGGAGTCTGGACAAGGTCATGGAGGTTTGTGTACAGCTCTTCGTTGACGCTCTCGATGGTCTCATAGTCACACATTGTGGTTTCAATTGGACCTGTTGTCTGGGATTATATACTGTGATAATGCCGCGAAGAGGATACAGATTAAGGCCGACATACTTGGTGTTGACAGAGGGGTTCACCGCGGACGGGCTTGTGCTCCAGGACATCCTGGACTTGGTCTTTGCGAACGAGGGCGTCACGGAGGAAAGATGAGCCATGCACGGTTGTGCCGATGGAAATGACAAACGCGAGTGCGAGACAAGCCCTCCGACACACCCGCTGCATTTCTTGTGATGATTGTAGTATACTGTAACTTGGTGCACCCGCGATCATGCACATCCACGTATCACAATTGATCACGTGATGATTGAAATTAATCCACGTGACGTTCACGTCGGAACTCGGCGAGACTTCCGGAGAAAACGACCATCATACCCTTCCGTAGCCTTATTTAAACCACCCAAGACTCCTTGTCTGCTCAACCACCCCCGTCCCCGTAATAACACTGGACAATGGTGTTACTTAACATTCCCGCCATCGGTAACCGCAGTTCTCCTCTCTTCAATCCATATTGAAACTGGCTCCCCATAGGTCTTGGCTGCCGGGGAGGGCTTGCCGTGGAGATAAGAACCACAGCTAAGAACTGGATTCTGACTGCTCTGCAGGTGCGCCAGCATGTTTGGTAGGATGTGCGGAACTAACCCCCTTCATAGAGCGGATACAGGCACTCGGACACTGCCTTTGAATACAGTCCGTTTCGCCTCTTTCATTTCCTTGCCACAAGGAACGAGGGTTCCGGCGCTGCAACCCGCGAGTCCAGCATCTCTCGGGGACAGATCCTCTTGACCACAAAGCTTCCGTATGTAGACCCCTTTCAAAGATCTAGACCGGTTTATTATCGGAATTGTCACGACCACACAGCTTGCACCACCCAGGCTGGGCCAAAGAACCAATTGAAGGAAGTCTGGCAAATGTCAAGGTAGATTTAACTACGATCCCGTCAGTTGCGACCCTTTTCTTACGCAGTTTCTTCGCTCACCGTATGAATCACAGTACTTGACACACTAGCCTCAGACGATCGCTCGTGGACGCAAGTGAACAACTGCCTGTTCGTGCCGCTGAAACTGATCAACTCCACAGCGAATAACGAGGTATTGACGAACCCAGATAGGTCCTTCAAGGCTCTCGAACGCTGGACTTTCAGCGAAACTTGGAGCAAGTCCTAGCTAGCGGCAAAGTCAGAGCTATTGGCATCAGTAATTTCTCGATTGAAAAGTTGGTGCTCCATCAACTGGCGAAGTCATGTCGCTGACGTGTGTCCAGCATCGAGAAACGGTTGACAACGGCAAAAGTTATTCCAGCAATTAACCAGGTGGAAGAAGTATGCCACAGCATCATGTTAAGCATCTCTCATGCTTTTGAGGCCCCGCCCATACCCGCCCAGTGCTGCAAGAGCAAAGGAAATTACCTCATCGCTTACACTCCCACCGGTAAATTTACCTCAGAAAGTGGGATGGCAGAAGCTGATCAACAGGCGGGTTACGCCACTGTTTGCGGTGACCCTGTGATCACTGAACTTGTTGCCAAGTACAATGCGACGCCGGCACGCCGCCAGAGAGGCTACTGGTGTTCCCAAGTGCCAGGGGCGTATTCATTCAAATGGAGAACATACCTAAGCGGCCACGACAGTTGATCACGCTCTCGCCGGAAGACATAAAGCGAGTGAGTGACCTGGACAGAGGTCGGAGGCTGTGTGACAAGACCGATCACCAAGGTAAAGTCCATGGCTGGTGAATGTAAGAGGCATGTTTCTTGGTCGTGTATTTGTACGAAAGACTCGGATGTGTTTCAAGTATGAGCCGGGGCCAATAATGGGATGATGTTCGCACGTCCATTACCCACAGGGATTTAGGAAAGACACGTCTCCGCCGTATCATTTACATTTTCCATCATTTTGCTCTTTTTTTCCGGGCATTGCGTCGAGCTCCGTCACCGAGTTCAACGTTCAGGTATTTTCTGTCAAAGGTCCCAGGTTTTGGACACCCGCAACTCTCAGACACATGAACACGTCGGCCACTCCCCCCCCAGGCGCGGCTGAACTTCAGGTCTGGACGCTGCTGCTTTGTGTGTCTCCAGGCTGAGATGGTTGATTGGATATGTTTAGAAGTTACATGGACTCGAAGACACATCGGACTCTCCCCCAGCTGCAGTAGAGGATGAAACGCCGGCCAAGCCACCCACCAATAACGTCGTGGTGGACACTAGCGATCAGTCTGCTTTCCCGTCTCTGGCACCCTCTGTCGCTCCCGCAACCCAGCCCGCTAAGTCTACTGCCTGGGGTGCCAACTCTGGTCCTCGCATCAAGCCAACCGTCCGCTCTCAGCCTATGGTCTCCGACTCCTTCACTTTGTCCGCCATTGAACTTGCGGCGAACAAGGACGGCAAACCTACCTCACTTGGAGAAATCATGAAACAGGTCATGTCTAAATTCAAAGTCAAGATCGAGGCTTCTGCCAACCAGAGGACGCGTCAAACCACGTTCCACATGAAGTCTGAGTCACAGAAGGAGCTTGACAAGGCGAAACGGAGCCTGTTAGCTCTTTTGAGCCCCGTGGTGCGTTCGCATGTAATTCTGTGAATTTCCTTGCAATGTAGTTTCAGGTCACTATTACCCTGTCTGCTCCTGTCTCTACTATTCCAGCTATCATCGGATCCAAAGGTTGGTCACCGTTTGTCTATTGACTTCGGGAGTCTGACTGTTCATCGACAGGTGCCACTCTGAAACAGGTGCGGGAGCAAACTGGAGTAAAAGTGGATATTCCTCGTAGGGACAGTGTTCAGTCCAACGGTCATCTCAACGGGTCAGCCAATGGGACTGCTACGCCTGCTGATGATGAAGATGAAGTCCTGGTTCCTATCACAATCACGGGCCCACAACCTCTCGTGTACGAAGCTCAGGCCATGCTAAACGAGATCATCTCGGCTAGGACCTCCAAGTCAACCCAGCGCGTTAAGAACATCCTGCAGCACGTCCTTCCCTTCGTCATTAATAAACGCGCACTCTTCATTGAGGCAGCGCAGGGCGGTGAAATCCACCTTGCTCTGAATGCTCCGGAACGCGAGATCACTGTCAGCGGCGACCGCGAGGCCGTAGGCCGTGTTGTCGAAACTATCCAGGAAACCATCGAGTCGTTCAAGTCTGCCCTAATTTCAGTCAAGATTTCGTTGCCCAAGCGCCAGCACCGTCTCCTTGTTGGTCAAGCTCTCGATGAGATTATGGCAAAGAGCCGCTGCTCCGTTGTCGTTCCGGAGCCTCATGAGCAAGGTGAAGAGGTCTTGGTCTATGGCAAGCAAGAGGACATTCCTGCTGGTCTTGGTGCTGTCATGGAGAAGGCAAATTCACAGTACATCCACGAATTCCCACTCCCTGGTCCTATCGCGCTTTCACGTCAACTCTTGACTTACATCAATCGCATCAACTACCCTAAGACCCTTAGTACTGCCCATCCAGGTACTTCAGTTTTCACGCCATCCGCAACGGCCATCGGCCAGGCCTCAGTCCTTAACATTGATATCGTCGGAGAGAAGCCGCTGGTGGATGCTGCTGTCAGACAAGTTTCGGAACTTCTTGGCAAATTGATCGGTGCAACGAGAGAGGCTTCCATTGATTGGCTTATCCACCGGGTTATCATGGGAAAACATGCGAAAAAGTGAAATTTCACTTACACCTTTCCAGAAGTCTCTCTAACATCACTCAGATTGAAGCAGTTCTACGAAGCTCACAACGTTCAAGTCTTCTTCCCTCCTGAGTCTGCGGAACAATCTTCGGTTCTTCTAGTTTATGACCCTTTCTCCCCTTCGGCCTCGCCTTCGCCTGTTGAGAAAGAGAAGCATCTGGATGACGTCGCTGCGGAATTGCTCAAGATGGCCAAGGATGCTGCTGATGTCAAGAGCGAACGAATATCCGTTGAGAAACGTTGGCATGAGGCAGTGGTTGGCAAAGACGGTACCACTCTCAACGCGTAAGTGGTATATGTTACTAGCCGTGAATACCGTATAACTGGTACCTCCAGAATCATTGGCGAAGAAAAGGCCTTGTCGATCAAGGTCGGTGCTGAGGCAGGCGATCCATCCAGTCAGGATATCATCCTGATCCGTGGGGTCAGCGCAGATGTCGACCGTGCTGTCAAGGATATCCTACGGGTCGTGGAGGATGCCAAAAACGATGCCATTGTCAGCAGCTACGTAAATGAATCCAACTCCTCCGTACTGTTTTGGTGATTGATCCACGCACAATATTTTAGTCTACGGAATTTGATATCGACAGGGAATATGTCGGTCGGGTTGTCGGTGCGCAGGGATTCGGTGTTAAGAAGCTGCGAGACCAACTCGGTGTCAGAGTGGACCTTTTTGATGAGGTTGAGGAGAAGGAGAGGGACAGTGCCAAGAAGAAGAAGACACCCGTCCACCAAAAGTCTAAAGTCAAGGTGGGTTACTACACACCGGTGATGGGTTAGAGCTGACACCGTGCTTAGATCACGGGACGTAAGGAGAACGTTGAGGAAGCCAAAAAGCGGATCTTGGTTCAGGTCGAGAGATTGGTTAGTTCCTCGGAATTGCCGCATTCAATATGCCATTGACATACAATGCAGGCAGACGAGACATCGGAAACTCTCAAAATCCCTGCCCAATTCCATGCTTCCCTGATTGGCCAGAATGGTAAATATGCCATTCGCCTCGAGGAAAAATACGGGGTCAAGATCACATTCCCCCGAGGGACCTCGGAAAATGGAGACAACAGGACTCGTGAAGCCCTTAAGCCTGATGAAGTCCTCGTCAAGGGTGGCAAGAAGGGTGTAGCTGGTGCTAAATCCGAACTCCTCGAGGCGCTGGAGTTTGAAAAAGAGTCCAACCTTGCTCTCAGATTCACTGTCCCGACTCGTGCTGTTGCGCGTATTCTCGGTCGAGGCGGTGCGAGCATCAACGAGATCAAAGACGACACAGGCGCCCAGATCGACATCGACAAGGCTACGGATGACAATGCTGTGACCAACATTACTGTACGTGGTACCAAGGAAGCCATCAGCGCTGCCAAAACTGCTATTTTGGCCATCGCTGAGCAGGTCGGCGAGGAAACGTCGGCATCACTTGTCATCGAGACGAAGTTTCATAGGACTATCATTGGGGCTGGTGGTCAGGGTTTGAAAGACTTGATCAATCGTTGTGGCGGTCCATCCGATTCCAAGCTGCAGGCAGGACTTGTTCGGTTGTAAGTAATTCCCCGACGATGGCCAGTCCCAGGCTAACCACAATATCAGCCCTCGGCAGGGTGAGCCCACCGACGAAGTGCGTCTTCGTGGAGAACCTGCTCTTGTCAACAAAATCAAGGCGGAACTTGAGAAGACGGTTGCTGCTTTGAGGGACCGCGTAGTGCTGGCTGTGGAGATTCCAGCAGCCCAGCATCGTAATCTCATTGGCAGAGGCGGTCAGCACCTGACTGAATTGCAGACTCGCACGGGTGTCCAAGTACAGTTTCCTGGCTCTCGATCCTACCACTACGTAGGAGAAGCTGTTAACGCAGATGAGATGAAGGATGTAGATCCCGCTGACATTGTCAAAGTCTCCGGATCTCGCTCTGCTTGCGAGGCTGCGATCGGTGAACTTAAGGTACGTTATTTGGGGTGGTGGAGGCACTACAGCGATTGACCTCTTTGCTAGGCGCGGGTCCAGAATGCACTGACCCCTGTAGAGCTGCCTACCGCCGTAGTGTCTGTACCCTTGAAATATCACTATGCAATCTCGCAGCAGGGGAGTTTCTTTCGTAACCTCCGATCATATGGTGTACACGTCGACCAGTCTGCTCACCCTCAAAAATCTGCGGTACCCACCCACCCTCCGCAAAGTGCTGCATCTACTGCCCGGATTGACGATACGGAAGATGACACCCCGGAACTGAACTGGCAAGTTGTTGTCAATTACCAGGACGCGGAGGAAGGCGATTCGGAGTGGACGCTGAGAGCAAAGGACGCGGGGGGGCTCGAGCGCGCACAGAGTGATGTTAAGGCAGCCATTGAACAGGCTGAGGCAATGACTCATGTCGGCTTCTTGACCCTTGCTGATCGCTCTGCATTCCCGAAAATCGTTGGGTCAAAGGGCTCCAATGTCGCTCGTCTACGTGCCGAGACTGGTGCAGACATTACCGTCAGCAGAGACAGCAACATTATCGTTATCATTGGTGCGTTCCCCGCACCACCTCAATTAAAGCATCAAACTTAGACTAATTGTAGGTTCGGAATCTGCTGTCGAGGAGGCGAGGGAGGCGGTTCTCAAACAAGCCGCTTCTCCATCACGATCAGGTCGTTACTAGGCATATGTCTGTCACATGAACTGCATATTTACATGGCATGTATCGTTTACAAGCTATCTGGAATGGATCAATGCATTAGGCCGGAAAGAGTGCAATGAACGGGAAAGATGTAAGGCTCCTGCCCTCTAATACCAGACCTACGCATCTAGCTTAGGGCGCTCGATCGTGTGCTGGTTCGTCATCATTTTTTTGTGCCATCGCTTCCACCCCTCTTGCCTGTATGTATCATAGTTGGTCCATCGACAAGTAGCACCCGTTGTCGCTGGCGGCGCTGAGACTCCAATTGCAGTATCCGTGAAATTAGATCCAGTGCGACTTGTTTGGCACCCATATCATACTGTACATATCGCTCTGTGACCTCCAACTTTGTGAAGGCTCTTCCAGTCTTTGTCTATCGAAATCATAGATGAGTGTTACTGTTCCGATACACTTCTTGCCCCTGGCCATCAGCAACTTGAAATTTTGCATTTATGAGCATCAACAGTATGCGAGGGTATGACTCCCTCTTTGGCCCTCCGTCAGAGCCTATATCCGTCCGCAAGTTTCTTGATGACACCGCCTCACTTATTCTCCCCTCGGTGAGCAACGTGCTTAATCACCCTGGCTGGCAGGGCCTTTCAGAAGATGAACGGGTTGCGGTAGAAGCAGAGTGCACTGGGAGGTGAGTTCACGGGAGACTGTCCCTACATGCCTCGTCCAAATTCATGACTAATCTACGCTCAACGCTCATGACAGTGTCGCCGAGCTAAAGGCTGCCGTCGAGGAGGTGTGGGATAATCCTATGCTCTCTGCACATCTCTATCGCACACATGCTGCCGCAGTAAACGCAGTACATAGCCAGGCCGGCGGCTCTGCCTCGAAAGGACGCAAGCGAAAGCATCTACCAGATCCCGAAACAATGGAAGCCCAGCCAGAGGTGCGTGCGTTGGAGGAGAAGCTGGAAGGTGTTTCTCTTCAATGCTGGGGGTACGACTCCTGTCACATGCGTTCCTCCGGTGCAGCCCTGACCGCAACTTGCTTGATAGATTGAACCAGGAATCCGCGTTTTTCATGCGCGCATCCAAGCACTCGGACTTTAATGCGCTCAAACATGTCAAAAAATCCGGACATGGCTCATTGATTCACAATCAACTGTCCTCTCAATCTCCTCGTCCTGCCGGGGCCAGCTTAACCCCTGCTTCAGTGCCGAGCGAGAGTTCTCCGCATCGAGATGCTCTCGTTACACTCACTGTGCACAATCGCGTGCCCTGGATTCATAGCCAGCTCACTCGTTTCTCCCAGCATGTCGTGCTGTCTTCTCAGACCCTCGCAGATTTCGTCCGGGTGATTCCTTGTGATTCAAGCGAAATGCCGAACGAAGTGGTTGATAGTCACGGCAACGTGACCGGATATACATATGAAAGCGAAGACCAATGTGATGAGACTGCTGCACGTGCTAAGGAGGGATGCTTGTTACTCATCGAAGGCGTCGCGTATGGGGACGGACGGTCCGGCGATGACTATGCAGAGTATGCCCGATCCTCTATCCATTGGAAGATGAACCTTTCGGCTCACAGCATGCTCTTTGCCATAGCAAGCTCCTATCTCACCTGCAAAGGTTGCCAGAAGAAAAGCGAACACAGGTCACCAAGTCACCCACGTCGCTAAGCCAGACGCCCTTCGCCTCCCTCACTCTCCGGATCAATCAACCGTATTGGATGCTCCATCAAGGAAACTGCGAGCACTTTGTCGTCGTCGATCAGATTAGGTGTGTGCGCTGTTTTCTTACTCGCTATCGGGTTGATTTGTGGCTCCTCATCCTCAGGTTGGCTCATCCCCTTGATCCACTATCTGGGTACCCCCTCACCGTGCACGTTACGCCCGCCCTTGGGGACATATGCAAAGCCTGTGCCAAAGTCCCTGCAGTGCTTACAATCGCAGGGGATATCCGACTAGGTGAAAGTCCATGTTTACTCTGTGCGCCCTGTTGGCGGAACATGGGCCCACCAATGGGGGAAGGCGCGGAGCGGGTGATGGTGGTGCCACTGGTGAGACATCGCAGGGCATGGGAGGATGGCATGGATGTATAATGGAGTTTTTCGAACAACTTGGGGACAGTCCAATTGCGAAAAGTATTATGTTTCCGATATTCGCAAGTTAAGTACGACGAAATCCGGCCTGCGACAAATAATATTGTTACAAGAATAGTGCAATAAAAGTCCGTCTATTAACTTATGATCATACAAAGAATGTAAAATACCACTGAAGTTACATCGCCATGCCAGTGGAACTTGAACTCGGAAGGAATCGGAACCAAAAGAATGAAAGCATATCGAGAACAAATCAGTCGGCGGGAAGTCATCCGAAAACTGGAATCACTGGATGGGATGTGTACCGCTAGATCAGGCTTGCCAAACTCCCCCCAAAAAAATCAATCATCCCAGGAACGATAGCATCACATCTGCTAACGAGGAGTCGATTATTGCTTCCCCGTTCTGATACGCACTCCATAGCGTCCCCGGATTTCCCCAGCCAATCCACCCATATGACCGTGCTGTTGAGTTGAAAACCACATTCATGGTTCTGTTCAGCCCAGGAACCCAAGGATCTGTCACACTCGCGTCTCCTTGTGTAACAAGTGCGGATGCTTGTTTTGTGGCCACCTGGAATGCTCCCTCAAAAAAGCTGTCAAGTGTAACATCGACAGAGCCAAGGTCATTGGTGACATGTAGTTGGATAGACGTTGGGGGAGAAGCCGGGTCATGGAAGAGGTTGGTGGACAAGGAGCCGGAAAAGGTGCGAAGGTTTGTAATGAAATTTGGTCGTGACGGAGGACCCGGGTTGGGTGCTAGAACGGTGATGTTGGCGGTCAAATCGCTGTGCAGAAGCAATGTCAAAATCCGCGTAAAAGCCGGAGATGGAGGATAAGACACACCCATTTCCTGTGTGTACATCGAGGGTAGTAGGGAACTGAGACCCTGGATCATTGTACAAGCTGATATTAGCGACGATGGGGCTATCGATGACAGGATGCTAATATGAGTACGATTCAAACAGATGTCACTGAACGGACTTACGCCATGATGGTGCTGATGAGGAGAGAGGTCCTTGCGTGAAACGTCCCTGTGACTGGTTCTAGCGATGTATCTACCAGCAACCTGTCGGCTTGTAAAGACTGTCGTGATGAGCGTCAGACGAGCTCAGCGTCCAGCTATTCAGGATCACTTACATCGACGGTTACCCGAGAGACAGGGCCTTCAATAGAGACTTTCTCAAAGGTCACATTGTCATCAAAGGAACTGAATCGTTGGTCGAACATGGGTAGAAGGGTGGCGAGGGAGGCGACCCGCGAAGGGATTGCAGTTTGTGGGAACAGGAGAGTAATGTTGTATAGGATGTTGTCGGTTGAAGCGAGGTTGTCTGGAACCTAGAAGAATGTGAGTAACTGTGATGGAACAATTGATACGCGAACTCAGAAGACAAACATAAAGAGAAAGATCACTGAAATTATCGGCGGTGGTAAAACAGACAGAGGATCGATTGAAAACGCTCGGGGAGGAAGATTGCATCACGATTGATATGACAGCATCCTGAACGGTCTGATTGGGGTTGATACCGGTGTAAAAGGCACCCTGAACAGTGTTGAGATCATCGGTGCAGGATGCGTTTGAAGTGATGCTGAACTGTCCGTTTGGGGAAACGTAGCGCTCGGTCCTGTAAAACGACGGAATGGAGTCCACAATAAGGGTAGGGCGAAAGGACAAAGACGTACATGGCCAACACGACGGGGACACTAGCATTGCCAAGATACTCAACGACTGTCCAGTTACCACAGTAGGAAAATATTCCTGGTTGGCCGGGTTTTGAGATGTTATTGATGTTGCCGGGGGGAGGAGAAGGAGGAGGAGGATTTTTATTTGGCCAAGAGAGGGCATAAGTGAGCGCGTTGTAAGGATATTTCTGCTCGTTCGCGTGTTCTCTCTGCTATGAAGGTGAGGGAAAGGGGGTTGAAGGCAGGGAGGGAACTCACATTGATAATGATAGGGACGCCAACGGCGAGAGTGAGGAAAATGTAGACGACAAGAGAGATGATGACGGCTCTCCAAAGGCGGGAGTCGAGGATGCGCCGCCGAAGTGGGGGTTTGTAAAGAGTGACCTGCGAGTCATTGAGACCGCCAAAGGCCAACGCCTGTGATGTTTCATAATCGGGCAAGGGACTGAAAGGACGACGAGTTGCTGCTCGCTCCGGGTAACGAACGGTGGGAACAGCAACGGGGGGATCCTTTATCTTGGTGTCGTCTTCGTCGGAAATAATCATCCCTGTTGACTATGGCATGGACGGTGGACGGTGGACGACGACGACGACGACGACGACGGCGACGGAGGGTGTGAGTGCGATGTAACGTCGCTGGTGGCACTTGGGAACGTCCTATCACACACTGCCTTGCCAATTTCGGTAACCCGCCCTATATGGGCGCAGGGCAGCACGTGACAATTAGACTCGGCAGCATTCCTAACCATCATGGAGTGGCGGACATTCAATTTGTTCCATCTCACCTTCCTTAAATACTCATCGTCCCCCTCCCTTAATTCATCTTCCCCTTCCCCATCCTTCCTGCGTCTCGCCGATGGGCCTCATCAGGGAATACGTAGACAGGGCCGTCCAGACAGACACAGACGCCGTGCCTTCCCCGTATGCTGATCCCGCCGTGGTACTCGCTGCGCCACCCGTGACACGCCGTGGACTGATGCAGGAAGCACACACCGGGCGACATAGTTCGATCCCAGCGTCATCTCCCACCGGATCAGACAGCGCATTTCCAGTGCCGCGAAGTCCAATTAGCCCAATACTTGCCCCACTGGTTTCTCGTCGACTTTCCAAACGTAAACACGCTCGGTGCCCCGCGGCGGAAATCGTGAACCGACGCATCGTATCGATGCCAGAAAACAAGAGGGAAGCTTCCTCGGTCCCATCTCAGAGTCACGGAGAAAGACGAGTTGTGTCTATGCCAGATCGTGTTCGGCCGGCATTGGAGCCGTCTGTGGAGCTTTTCCAATCACCCTCTATTGCAGCTGGCGACTCATTTGGGTCCTATAGCGGACGCAGCGAGCGTACCCGCATTTTCCGCGCGCCTTCCGATGTTCCCCAAACTCCTTCGCCACCCTCCTCTCCGGAGTCCCTTCTCATTATCGCAGCTGGTACTCAACTTCCAGAGGGCTTTTTACGTAGAAAATACTCCCCAGAACCGCTTATTGAAGAAGATGAAGGTAATTTATACGCATATATTCACGGTTTCTGACCTATCGCAGTGATCCGAATCGTTCCAGATTGGATCACATGGGCGAACTCTCCTCCTCGCCCCATACCCGCTCTCCACGGGCCCCTCTCCCTGCCGTATGCCAGATGTCCATCGTGAGTTGTGCGATATTCGCTGTGAAACAATTCAGGTATCGATGTTTGTACAGTGGTGCCGAGGGAACCATCATCGAGGAACCTGATAATGTGGCCCAAATGATCTGGGGGTTGGGTCCGGACGATCAACCTCATAACCAAATTCGCGCCGAAGGTCACTCTTCCCACCATGATAATCCTCAGAACGCTCCTTTACACGAGCCTAGTCAAGTTCCACCACGTTTACAAAAGAAGAAAACTCCTACTACCCAACAAGTTCCGAGGTCGTCCCGGACACAGACCTCCGCACACACAAGCCATGCTCAGCAAAGCCATGCTCGCGCACAACGACAAGCCCATGATGACAAGCGCCGTCCGCTGGGTCAGGTTTCACCCGACATCGAAACTCACCAAGATATCGTAGATGGGCTTCCGTGGAACGAAGGACAGTCGATGCCGACCGGTGTTGGAGCTCCTGATAATCTCGTGAATGATGCAGACGTGTTTCCGGTCGATAACAACCGTGTCCTGGAATGGCAACTTGCTCGTCTCCGACAGGCGCTCAGAACCTCGTTGGTTGACATGGATTCGTACAGTTCCTACCCAGGACGACTCGAGCCTGTCATTCCAGCCGCTTTGGCCCCAGGGCTTCCGCAGTCTTACCCTCGTATCTTTGTCGAGCCTCGCCCCAGTGAATCAGTCAGCTCCGCTACGAGACGATCACCGGTCGAAATTGCTCAACAATACCGCCAGCAACAGCTGTATAGGCAAGCGCTTCAGAAGCAAAAACTGCAAGTACAAAATTTTCTTCCAACGCCACCAAATTCCTCGTCTCCTCAATGGTCTTCTCATTTTTCTCCGTATCTGGCTTTTTGTTCAACGTTTTCCCCCGAATTGGTTGGTTCTACCGAGCATCCGGTTCCTGTCCCTTCGCAAAAATATCGATCCGGTTCTAATCCCCCGCAATATCTTCCCCATGTTTACGACCGACATGAACATGATAATGTCGACAATTTTGATACAAACACAAGTACTTCGTCTGCTAAGACCCCGCAAATCGTGCCGAATGTTAACCCAGCTGCATCCCTTAGACAAAGTTCGTCCTCTTCAAGCACACTAGCGAAATATATCAAGCAACTGCAAGCATTGTCTCCGATCGCACACTTCTCGCCGCTCCAGCCAGTCCCAGCACCAAATGTCCCTCTGCCTCCGTTACCTTCCACCGATGAAAGCACCGTCGGCCCCTTCCGAAGTGTTTACCACTCGCCTGTTGTTCCTACACCTCCTTCACCAGAGTCACCGCAAACTCTATCCCGAGGCTCGTCACTCCCGACGCGTCCCATGCAACGGCGTCTCTCATCCGTGCCTGAAGAAGATAGCATTTTCCTGGAGCTCTCAACGTCTGTATCCCCACACAGGTTGCAGAGCCAGGTCACGACTGACAACATCTCATCAAATCACGATGGAACGACGGAACATCGAATACGCTATCTTGAAGTGCCTGTTGTCGATGCAACACGAAAGTCCGTTGTCCCCGACTTTCCTGAATTCGAAAGCAATTTAGCAGCCCCGTCTATCGCTTTCCACCACGACACCTCCCCGGTCAAGGTTAGGCTTCCAGTCACTAAAGAGCACAGCATTCGAGAGCAGGGGTATCGCGAACAGAATAAAGAGTTTCAGCATGGACACAGAAAGAAACACCGGTACAAGAAGCTCAAAGGACCTACCACCAGGAACGAGCAAGTGGCGACGCGTGGACATGTTGGTTAATAAGTATAATCGTATCGTAATTTCTCGTGCATTTTCAGTGGGCGGATCGTGTTTCCAGGGCTTTGTGCAGCGTTGTCTGTCTGTAATCGTACATGAAATGCATTCGAGTTGATTCACTCGATGGAAACTTGTACATGATTGATCGCGACATGTGCATTCTAAGCATCATCAGTAAATTGTATTACTACGGACCGTGCAGGAAACAAAAGTCGATGCGAGAACACTTCATTGCTTCACAAATAGGTCAGTAAATTGGTCCACACGAAGCTTGGACAGGCTGTTCGCGTCGGAAACAGCGTCCAATATCCTTGAAAAAATTACAATCCGTTAGTCGACTCGTCGGGCCCCAAAATATGAAATACTCACTGCGTTTGACGAGCTGCATCATAGTGGTAGGAGATGTGTCGCTTGAACTTCTCGATCAAGAGAGGTGTGCCCTCTGTGCGGCGGCGCTTGTGTCCAACGGGATATTCGACCACAACTTCGTCCAGTACAGTGCCGTCGTTCAGTTCGACAAAGAGCGCGTTGCCGATGGAACGCTTGTTGGGCTCGTGGTACTCGACCGAGAACGTCTTGTCTTCGACACAGTGAATCTTGGCGCGCAGCGCATCGATACGAGGATCGGCCGCAGACTTGTCAGTGTAAGACTCAGACGTGAGCTCGCCAAATATGAGCGGGTAGGCGACCATATAGCTAATAGCGTGACTAGAGAGTGTGTAATTGAATTGCGTCAGTCGCTATGAGATCTCGACCGCGCCGGCAAACGTACTCTCGGTCGGCAAAGTTGTCCAAGGGACCTTGCTTGTCGATGATACGAATGGCAGCTTCCTGCGTACGGATACGTACGGTCTTGATGTCGTCCGAAGATTTGCCTAGCGCTTTGAGCTGTGTGTGAACGGTGTGCGCAGCCTCGACGGCGGTCTGTGCGTGGAATTCTGCGGGATAGGAGATCTTGAAGAGGACGTTCTCCATGATGTAGGAGCCAAAAGGCACCTGGAACTCGAATGGCTTGCCCTGAATTGAATTGTCGTTCGTCAGAACGAGGGTCATATGGAACGTCAGGAGAGAGCATCGCACCTTGAACAAGACGTCGTAGAAGCCCCAGGTCTTTGCGGTGAGCACGGATGGGAGGCCGAGTTCGCCCTTTTTGACGAGGAGCGCGAGGTTCACGGCACGCGAGCATGCGTCGCCAGCAGCCCAAGATTTGCGAGGGCCAGTGTTGGGCGCATGACGGTATGTGCGAAGCGACTGACCGTCGACGAATGCCTGCGAGACCGCATCGATGGTCTGAGCATGGGAGAGTCCACTGTAATGCACGGTGAGCTATTGCGAGTGCAATAGAATAGTAGAAGCCTTACAGCAGCTTCGACACCACGGCGGTACTGGCTACTTTGACGAGTACGACGTGGTCGAGACCGACGCGGTTGAAGGAGTTTAGGAGGGCGAGGCCCCCTTGAATCTCGTGCGCCTTAATCATGCTCTCGAGGACGTCGTGGACCGTCAATGATTGGCCCTGTCGCGCGAGATGGTCGGCAACTGCGAGAATTGCGCCGAGGTTGTCCGATGGGTGACCCCCTATAACATGTATCCAGTAGAGCGAACGGCGGGAACGAGCAGGTAGAAGAACTCACACTCCGCGGCAAGGAAACAGTCATTAAAGTCCAAGTACCGGATCATCGTGCCAATGTTGAAGGCACCGCGGATAGGATCCAACTGGTAGTTGGTTCCGGGAACCTTTGTTCCTACATCGAGGGTCAGACGGGATTTCTCCGTCGAGGTGTGCGCGGGACGTACCGTTTGGCACGATGGTTCCTTCGACGACCGGTCCCAATAGCCTCGAGCATCCTTCGAAGCGTAATCCTTCGAGACCACAACCGATGGTGTCTATGAGACAGAGACGTGCGGTCTCAAATGCAACGTCTGAAGTGACTTGATAGTTGTGGACATAGTCTGCAATATCCTTGAGGACCTTGTCTGGTTCTGGGCGAACAGCAGATTCGCCGTGGTGGACTGACATGGTGCGTGTGGCAGCCAAGTTCCAGGCAAGACGAGGAGTGTTGCTTGATAATCGATAAGGACTTGACAGACGTCCGAATGAACGCGGTCCTCGTCGGATCAGAGACAACATTGGAGAGAAGGAAAAGGGCGACCGCACAGAATCAAAATGCCGAGGCTGGATCCGTCGGTTAGCCACGGACTTCACATTTCACGCGGTGCGGTTGGCAAGTTCATTGAACAGTCAACTAGTATTCATACTGTACATGCTTGGTATCAGCTATAATATCTATCGTGGGTCTAAATCAACGAATTTGTCTCTAGCAAGAGAATAATACCTGAAAGGAAAGGAGGGTCAGCGCAATTTCTCACTGTGAAGACACGGTACGACATACTATGAACTATCGATGGGATGTTCTGGATAGTGACGTCCACGGTGAGGTCTGCCTTCTTGGGTGTTTCGTGCTCGACATCAACACCGACAAAGCCTTTGATGGTGCCATTTCTTGCCTGCGCATAGACTCCACGTCTGTCTGTGCTCTCACAGTGCTCAAGAGGCGTGGCTACGTGGACTAGGAAGAAATTTCCGCCTGCACCGGCACTGGACACGACGGTGTCCTTGACAAGTGCTCTTGAGCGCTCCTCAGGAGCCACCGGTGCAGCAATTACAGCAGCACCAGCCCGTGCCAGCTCACTTGCAACGAAAGCAATACGTTGCAGGCTCTCGTGCCGTTCTTCCGGAGTAAGTGACTTGGGCTTCAGGTCATCTTTGACAGCATCTCCGAGTAACAGCGAGACGCTCCTGCCACCTTGTTCGTTCAATGCAACTTGAAGTGCCTTGGCTATGACGTCCTTGCCAGAGTTGTGCAAGCCAGTGAGGAACAAGACAAATCCCTGTTTGTTGCGTGGTGGGTAACTTTCACGCAGTCTCTTAACTACGGCTCTGCATGAACAACGTAAGATTACGCTCGCAAATCGATGAAAACGGTGCGCTGTGCTCACTCGTAGCTGAACCAATCAGGGATGGGTGCCCCGGTCTTGAGGCGTCTGCGCAACTCAGTTCCAGAGATGTCGAGGGTCTGCACGCCGGCGGGGACCTCATCAACAGGTTGATACTCGTCGGTGGAAGGTAGGTAGGTCATCTGTTGGAATGGGACCATCTCTATCTGGAGTTCGTCCTTGTATTTCTCGACAAGTTCTTGGGCATCGTACGGGCCATAGAAATCCTTGCCCTGAGAATTCTTTCCAGGACCAGCATGGTCTCGACCGACGATAAAGTGAGTTGCACCAAAGTTTTTGCGAATGATAGCATGCCAGACTGCTTCGCGGGGCCCGGCCATCCGCATAGCGAGAGGTAAGAGTGCTAGATGGCCCATACCGTTTGGATACTTGGCCATGATGGCTTCGTAGACGCGCACACGGGTGTAGTGGTCTACGTCGCCCGGCTTGGTAAGGCCGACTACGGGGTGAATGAGGACATTAGCCTGACGCTGACGAGCAGCGCGAACAGTCAGTTCACGGTGAGCTCGATGCATTGGGTTGCGAGTCTGGAATGCGACGACCCTATTCCATGAGAGTTTTCTAAAGTGGGCACGCAACTCGGCAGGGGTATCTGGCAAACGCGTTAGACAGGCTGGCTGAGATGGGCAAGGGAGTCTCACATCTGAGGGCAACATAGTCAAAGTGTGAAGGGGCCTGTATTGCTTGAACCTTGCCTCCGACATAGTACTCTTTGACGCGATTCCGCAGATAAGAGACGGAAGGATGGGCGGGGTCGTCTGCACCCAAAACCTGGATAGCTTCCCTGACACGGTCGTATGTGTAGATGTCTTGGACAGTGATGATGGCTAGTGGTTCGTCATCCCGAGGATCACGTAGAACGAGACGGACACCAGAAGTGATACCGAGACGAGTAATGTCGTCGGATGAAACGTCGAGGGTGATGGGTATGGGAAACAGAGTTCCATCAGAGAGTCGGAGGGTGTCCACGACGCTGCAGATGGTGAGATTCACCGGAGCGCAAGCTGAAGAGACATGTACCTGTTGTAGTCGCTCTCGTTCATGAAGCCCTCGAGTGGGCTGAATCCACCATTGAGAATGAGCTCAAGGTCACAGAGCTGACGCTGCAAGGAGCAAGATCATGAATGAGCGCACTCGCGCGACGAGCTCAGATACGTACTTCGGTGAGGACGATATCATTGAGCGTTGCCGCTTCCTGACTGAGCTGTGCCGCGATTGGGGCATCTCGAGCAAGGAGATCCTAAGATGCGAACGATGATGAAGATGGCGTGCTCGGAGGAAAAGCAAGCAACGGACCTTCAGTGAACCGGCGTGAGGAGTGTTGGCCATTTTTCAGCGAATGTACAGAACTCGGGACTCATTGGCGTCGGTCTTTTTGTACAGTCCGCAAGCGGCCGATCGAGTCGGAATGGCCTGTGAGACGGTATCACGCCATCATGAGCAACCCGCAACGTCGCCAAGCACATTGCGAGGTCAGCAGGTCAATCCAGCGTGTACAGAAACCCGAATTCAAGCAGACTGGGTTTCACGCTGTGAACGGGTCAGGACACGACGCAACCAGAGGGAAAGTCATCATCACTCGACTCTCACACCAGCCCATCTCAAAGTCAGATAACAATGCGTCTCCATGTGAACTCGCTTGCTACTTTTTTGTGAAAAAGCTCGACAACTTGGACATCCCGCTGACATTTGCCTTTTTGAGCTTCTCCACCCCCTGCGATGCCTTGCTCTCCTTCTTTCGCTTTTTGCTCCCCTCAGAAACAGTCGCGGGACCAGCCTTTGACTTTTTGGTGACCACGTTATTCTCAGATGCTAGCAAAGACTGTTCTTTTGCGAGGGCTTTGATGTGCGCGTCAAGTTTTGCCAGGCTAAGTCGGCGCTTCATCATCAGCATCACTCGTGAAAATCATACCGGGGACGTACTCGTACGATGCGTGCAACTTCGCCTGGATGTCATGTGGAAGGTACTGTCCCAGTAACTCACAAGCCAGCTTCGTTCTTCCCACTGCATGACGCGTCACGTTCGGCCGAAAACCATTTATACACAATCACCACTCACACTCAAGCAAGTCCTCATTTTTGTCTTCCATGAGTGCATCTTTGGCGAGACTCCGCACTAGGCACCTCGATAACTCCGTGATGCGAGGCGTTGACAATGTTGCAGCCTTCCTTTTCAGCTCCTGTGCAAGTTTTTCGTACGAATACCTGAATACGGTTATCTCGGCTGTTATCTCTAGGACGATTCTTGTAAGGCAAAGGGCTTGTATGTGAACAATTAAGCTTGCCTTTGACGTCGCAAAGTCGTCTCATCGCCTTCTTTGTACACTCGAGATCGGCGAACTTCATTATATCTTCTACCCTCACAGACATTGATGTGTCCTGCGTGGCATCGGTCATGGATGCCTCTGCTATACGCCTCGCCGCATCTTCAAATATATCTTCTGATGGCCGAAAGTTGGTGGCATCGGGCTTTTTGCATGATTAGACCGCAAACAACCTGCATAGGGAGCCTGCCTTACCTGTTTGATCGCTCGAAGTATAGGTATCAAGAGGAATAATGGGTCCACGGGCGTCATGACAAGAAGCTTTCCATCTGCCCACCGATTCAACACCCAAAGCGACCGAGCCCGGAAAGACATACCTGAAATGACCTCGTCGCCAACAAACCAAGAACGTGCGTTGGGTGGTTCCACCGCTTGCACCTCTAGTATCTTCGAGACACGCTGTCGGTCTGGCGCGTCCTCATTAGGGACGGGCTCATGAGCCAAGAAGAGTGACGCGATGCCTGGACACGATGCTCGAGATGGTTATTTCGGCGATGAGGCGTGACCCACCTGTTCTGGGATGAGGGAGGCGCAGAAAACGGGGTAAACGCTTTGTCTCGTCAGGGAGTTGTGAGACCACGGTATCTATCACGTCTGAGGCAGCCAATCAGTTGTTGAGATTCCGGCTGTGGAGAATTCTCAGACCTACCTAGAGGCAGAACAGCAAAGTGGGTATCCATCGCAGCCTGGTGTACAATACACCTTGCGTTATGAGCTCAATCGATCACGTGTGGACGCGTTGTTGGCGCATTGTTTGGTTCACATTCAAAAAAGGTGTAACGAAGAACGAAAATTGGTACATACATGCCAGAAAAAAAGTAGGCTGGCAACTAAGACTCCCCGTCGCATCATTCACTATACTGCCACACAGATGACCCCCGCCGCTACACTACTCACTGTCAGAGTGGCGGCAACTGATGCTGTCTGACCCGGTGGGCATGCTGCTATGCCCATGGTAGCCAATGCGGTTGAACTTGCAGTCGTCGTCGTCGTAGTCATAGATGTCGTGGATGTCGTAGTCGCAGACGATGAGGATGTTGTAGTTGCAGACATCAAGGGAGTTGTAGTCACAGATGTTGTGGCCGCGCTTGCTGGATCGTTTGTGTCGCCACTGGAAGCCGAGGGGCCCGACGTGCCAGAACCCGACGACGACGAATCAGTCGTACCCGATCCAGAAGAACCCGAAGACGCTGCAGGAGTGCCAGAGCCAGCGCCAGAACCGGAACCGGATGATGCTGAACCAGTCAATTCGGAACCAGAGCCGGAACCAGTCGAACCAGAGCCAGACGATGGAGCTCCGTTGTTGGCACCAGAAACGCCGCCGCCAGAGACCGAAGACGCTGCAGCGCCATTGGAATCGCTGCTCTGTTGGGAACCTGAACCATTGTCGGATGGTGTTGGATTCCCTGAACCGGCGCCGCCAGAGCCACTCCCTCCACCAGCCGAAGATGCGAGACCGCCTGCTCCCTGATTGTCACCCCCACCTGCTCCGCTTCCCGTTGCAGCAGGGCAACTGGGATTCTGTCGAGCAAGAAGCATACCGCCAGTGGAATGTCCATGTTCGTAACACCAGACGAGGAGATCGGCGAATGTATGCTTGGATAGGCCGAGGGGAGGGGCGATGGCACGGCGGTTGAGGAGTATTAGCGTCTCACGGGGATTCGGGTAGTTGACATCTGCGATGAGGCAGGAGACGGACGTGGTCTATTCGATTGAATCTGTTAGCTGTGATCGCGGGACAGAGACTGACAACAACACCGACTTGATGGACCAGAGTCAATGGGTAGGACAACACGCCGAGGGGAAGTAAAAGGGCGAAGTAGATAAAGGAAAGCATGATGTAAAGAGCGTAAGGGCAAGAAAGGACAAGTTGAACGGAGTGTTGAAGCAAGGTTCGAGCGGAAGATTCGCGTCCTGGTGCTCCAGTTTTAAACGACGGGGCGGCTGGCAATGAGGCTGACTGGTCGTACTGTCATGGCGAGAAATACACTGTCAGCCTCCTACCGTAACAAGTTTTGTGTTCATTGTCTATCCCCCAGAGCATGAATCGGAAAATAGGGGACGGCGTGCGGCGGTGAATGGCGAGAAGGGGTTGGATATTGAAACGCGGCACGCTGTGTGTACATGACGGTGGAGAGATTTGATCAACGTACTCGGGGCAGTGGGGCTGAGGTGGCGGATATCGGGAAGATGAATATGGGCGTTATGAAACCCAAGTGGGACGAAGTTGGGCGGTGATGGGTGTGAGGGTAATTTAAGGGGAGTGGAGAAGGGCGGGTGGGGGCAAGGGGGATGGTGTGGTGGGAAGGGGGCATGGGACAAAGAGAGGGCTGAGAGACGGTGATTGGCGTGCTCATCGTCAGAGGCAGTGAGCAGGCGGACACGTGGGGGGTCTCATTACGTCACCATGGTGGGCAACAGCGACGGACGCCGTTCGGACCAAAAAAGAAAAGTGACAGCTCATCCCGGCCCTGGACCGTGAGGCAGAGCATGCCGACAGAGGGGCATAAACTGGGCCGCACACGCTGCGGTGGGAGCGAAGAAGCCCTGACACTTGATCGAACGCGGCGGCGACAAGGGCCCAAAGCTGCGTGGCGGCCAGCATCAGATTCCCTCTGTCACCTGTAAGCTGTACTGCACCGTCGAATGTCATTTTTCACCACGCCGATGGCTGCCATCGACGGCCATCGTGTCGCACAATGGCGGGAGATTCGTAGCCAAAACCGATGAACGTGGCCAATTTCGGGTTTATCCATATACGGGAGCCGGGATAATAATGGAAATAATGGGCAAATTCGCGAGTTTCGTGTCCAAATAATGTGGCACGGCAGAACCGGAGTTCGTCACGAGCGGTGACGATGGGGCCTTGCCCGGCGTTGTCCGTAGCGATGGCCACGCGTGTGAACATTTTCCTCAACAACATCCTTGACGACCTCTTCCCTCCCCTCCTCTCTCCCCTCAACCACCACCACCCATCCCGTCCATCACATGGCGCTCAATCCCCACGCACTCGACCTCAATTATGACAGCGACGACAGCATGCAGGTCGACTCCGACTCCGACCATCCCATCGAGCAGCCCTCTTCCATTCACCTCCCTCCCGACCCAGATGCCGATGCCGACGCCGATGCTGACCCGGACGCCGATGCAGAGGGTGACGCAGAGTATGTCGACGATACCACCTCTGCAATCTTAGAGAACCCAGTTGCAGGTCCATCAACCTACACCAATAAGAACTATGTAAGCCATATCCTCCTCACCCTTTTCCCTCTTAATACTTGATCCTCTTTCCAAGGATCCGGAAGACTCGGTATGTCATTCAGATCATACATCCTTATCGGTCTTGACCCCATATCGTCTTCCAGGGCTATGAAGACCGTGTCGAGGATGAGGATGAGGACGACGAGGATGAGGACGACGCTTCTTATGCAGATGACGAGTATGGCAAGAAGAAGGCTTCTAGAAAGAAGAAGAAGAAGGTTCCTCCGGTCTCGTCAACTCCCAGGCCAAAAGGTTCTTGCGTCGTCGTGCGTATTTGTAGTACTCACTGACAATCATGCCAAGCAGCCATACGCCATGCTTCATCAGATTCAGACTCAGATTATGGTGCCAGATCAAAGAAAAAGAAGAAGCCTCGCGTGTCTGGGGACGAGATACGTGTCTCTAGTCGGGGAAACAAGATTCCGAATTATTACGAAGATAACCAGGACCTTGCCATGCTCTCGGAGGAGGAAGCTGTTGAGGCATATTATGTCGACCCGTCGCTCACTAAAGAAGACGATGAGATCGAGGCCGTCCTGAGTCACTGCAGAGATGAAGCCCATGAAGATGATCCGGAGGATTTGTGGTACGGTAATGTGGTATGTCCCAAACCATATATTTCCATGCACGTTGCACTGGAATGAGGTTATAGCGTTTTCATATCAAGTGGAAGAATTTCTCCCACCTCCACAACACGGATGAAACGTACGAATTTCTGAAGCGTTTCAAGGGTCTGAAGCGCGTGGATAACTACATCAAGGCTTACAAATTGTACGAAATCAGGCTCAATGCGCCGGGTCTCTCCACGGAAGACGCCGAAGCTCTTCTTCTAGACAAGGAGCGCGAAAAGGAGGAACTAGAGACTTACAAGACTGTCGAGCGCATCGTCTCGCATCGTGACAGTGCAGAAGTATCCAACGGCACAGACTATTTCTGCAAGTGGACTGGCCTTAACTATGAGCATTGTACGTGGGAGGACGAGAGCGAAATCCGCCCGATAGCCAAAGCTCAGATTGAGGCCTATCGTGCCCGCGAGGCGGAAGCCAAGTTTCCCTATAAGAGTGTTCAGTACGCCCGCCATCAACGACCAGTATTTCAGAAGATAGTAAAAGATCCGGAGTATATATCGGCAACAGGAGGTTCACTCAAAGATTTCCAGCTAACTGGTCTAAATTGGTTGGCTTATCTATGGAGTAAGGGTGAGAATGGTATTTTGGCCGATGAAATGGGTCTTGGGAAGGTGCAGCATAACTTCTCTTCTTTTCTGTCTTCTCGTGCTGATAGTTGTCCTCAGACTGTCCAAACCGTCGCATTCATCTCCTATCTTTTCCACGAGATGCATCAATATGGACCATTTCTTGTCATCGTTCCTCTATCGACTATTACCGCATGGCAATCCCAATTTGCTACTTGGGCACCCGACCTGAACGTCATTACCTACATCGGGACAGCAGCCGCCCGTGAGGTTATTCGCACTTACGAGTTCGGCCAATCAACCAAGCGACTGAAGATGAACGTTCTCCTCACTACCTATGAACTAACCCTCAGGGATGCGAAAGAGTTGGGGGACATCAAATGGCAGGTGCTGGCCGTCGATGAGGTCCGTTCACAAGTAGTGCAGGGTGTTTTACGCTGATGACCTCCCTCCCAAATAGGCGCATCGCCTGAAGAATTCCGAGAGTCAGCTGTATGAGGCACTCCGATCGTTTTCTGCTGCGTCGAAGCTTCTCATCACGGGTACCCCTTTGCAGAATAGTGTGAAAGGTAGGGGTTCC
The DNA here is from genome assembly GCA_038092355.1 of Caloboletus inedulis. NCBI lineage: Eukaryota > Fungi > Basidiomycota > Agaricomycetes > Boletales > Boletaceae > Caloboletus > Caloboletus inedulis. Next base: position 34,961 of record JBBPQD010000007.1, read on the forward strand.
ACTGGAGGGGTCTTCAGTCCCGTTACTCAGGTTTCACTCGATCGCAGAGCTTTTGTCCTTGATGCACTTCTTAATGCCGGAGAAGTGTGCGTATATTTTGCGGATTACCCTGATACCACATGTTAACTTGACCCACAGTCGCCCTCACCAACGAATTTGACCTTAATGATGCTGATCACGAAACCAAAATTAAAGAGCTTCACACTCAATTGGAGTCGTTGATGCTGCGACGTTTGAAGCGGGATGTACTCACCTCTCTACCCACAAAGAGCGAGCGGATCCTACGGGTGGAGATGAGTGCACTTCAGACTCACTTCTACAAGAACATCCTCACAAAGGCCAGTCCCCTTTACTTCCTAAGGGCACATAGTAGTGACCCAGACGAGACAGAACTTCCAAGGTTTGATCAAGAGCGCCAACGGGAACAACAACATAAGCTTGCTCAATATCGCTATGGAACTTAAGAAGGCCGCAAATCACCCTTATCTCTTTGACGGTGCAGAGAATCGCACCGACAACCCCGAGGAGACCCTCAAGGGTCTTGTTATGAATAGTGGCAAATTGGTGCTATTGGACAAGTTGCTCGTGCGACTGCGACAAGATGGCCACCGTGTGCTCATTTTCAGTCAGATGGTCCGCATGCTTGACATTCTGAGCGATTACATGAGCCTGCGTGGGTACCAACACCAACGTCTTGATGGCATGGTCGCGTCGGACGCACGGAAGAGGTCGATTGCACACTTTAATGCCCCAGGGTCACCGGACTTTGCTTTTTTGCTATCCACACGCGCTGGTGGCCTTGGCATCAACTTGGAGACCGCCAACACCGTCATCATATTTGATGTAAGCGATCTAGAATCCTGCCGTTGGCGCCCCCTGACCTCCTCGTAGAGTGATTGGAACCCACAAAACGATCTGCAAGCTATGGCACGTGCACACAGGATAGGGCAGAAGTCGCATGTCAGTGTCTACCGCTTTGTGAGTAAGGACACGATGGAAGAGGATGTATTGGAGCGCGCGAAGAAAAAAATGGTCTTGGAGTATGCCAGTAGGTCTCCAGCCTTTCATCTCCACCCCGATAATGAATGATGTTTCGTCAGTCATAAATCAGATGGACACCTCTCAGGCTCATCTCAGCTCCAAAGGCGAGAAAATTAAAGATTCCGTCAAACCGGACAACTTGAGCAAAGATGAGCTAACTGCCGTCCTCAAATATGGCGCCCAAAAGATGTAAGTAACAAAGATGCTGTGTCTTAATGATTCGTACTCAGCGTCACAGGTTTGACAAGGACGACTCGCAACAGAACCAGAAGCTGGACGAAATGGATCTCGATGATATTCTGAACAGGGCGGAGGACCATGAAACCATGGCTGCTGGCGGCGACGGTGGAGCTTCTCTTGGTGGCGAAGGTTTCCTCGCTCAGTTTGCCGCTGTGAGCGACGTCAAAAATGACATGAGCTGGGAGGACATCATTCCCTTGGAGGAACGGCAAAAGTTCGACCGAGAAGAGGAGGACCGAAAAGCGGAGGAGTTGGTCGCCCAGGAGCTGCGGGACCGCAAACGTTCACACGCTCCTGTCTCATACGAGGGTATGGACGTTGACCAGCCCGCTACTTCCCAGGCTCCAAAGAAACCCAAGGCCCCTGGACCTCAACGCAAGACTGCAAGCCAGAAAGCGATGGAGCTAAAGGAGCGCGACGTCCGTGTGCTGATCCGCAGCCTTCAACGATGGGGTGACATTCATCAGCGTTATGATATCATCGTGCGTTCCCAGTTTTTCTCCTGATTTAAGTATTGAAGATCCCCAAGGTTAGCGAATCCAAGCTTGCCGATAAGCACAAGGCTATGATGATTGATGTTGCGGATGAGATCATCGAGCTTTGCCACCAAGCCGTCGAGGAGAACAATCAGCAAAAGCGGGACCGCATGGCTGCTGGAGAGACATTGACGAACGCCCAGAAAAGCAAAGCGGTTCTTGTCACGTATCGCAACGTTGGCAACATCAATGCCGAAACTGTCATTTCACGGCATCGTGACCTCCGTATCCTAAATAACATTCTCGCCGACATGACACCAGATGAACTCTACAACTGGTCCATTCCCATCGAAAACATCAGACCAACTCTCAACTGGTCTGGTCGCTGGGGTCCTCAGGAGGACTCTATGTTACTCGTTGGCGCCTTTATCTACGGCTTTGGCAATTGGGAGGCCATGGCCAAGGATTCGCGGCTTGGTCTGGAGGGCAAATTTTTCCTGGAGGAAGGCAAAAAAGGTGAAGATTCTTCCACGCGACCGATTCCCAATGCCATCCACCTCGTCCGACGAGGCGACTTCCTCCTGGGTATATTGCGTGAACACGACGAGAAGTTGCGTTCGTATGAGAGCTCCTTGCGAAACAAAGGGCAGCTAAAGGTTTCGGCCACTCCTCCCCCTACAGTCGTGGCGTCGTCGTCTACCACAAGTAGTCGGAAGAGACGTGCCGAAAGCGAAGCTGTCGCATCGGTTGAAGATACCTCCGCCAAGAAACGCAAACGGCGACCCACCCCTACATTTACGGACTCTGAATCATCCGATGAATGGTGCGTACCGACATTGGACATCATTATTTGATTTTTGATAGACTGTGATTAGTCCGTCCATGGACGAAGTGGCGACGAAGGAGGAGTTGCGACCAGTGAAGAAACAGTTGGTGGGTTTCGTACCACTCGTAATTGACTGCGAATGTCGACATCTGTCCAGAAACAACTTAAACTATCGGGAGAGGATATGCCTCGAGATGACAAGGTGGCCATCTTGAAGGACTCCCTCGCTGCCATCGGCCGGCGAATCGAACTGGTGCTGCAAACTAAGCAGGCTGCCGGAGAAGACCGAGAAAGGTGGCGTCGGCATCTTTGGACGTACGTGGACGCATTCATTGAATGTGATGCAAGGTATCTGAGTTTCTTCGCAGGTTCGTCACGTTATTCTGGCCCAAAAAAGTCAAGGCTTCGAAACTGGAGGAGATCCATGCGAAGATGGTGATGAAGGAGGCGGCACCTCGACCATCATCCGACGCAGCGAGCTCTAGTAAGAAGCCCCGACCCACCCCAAGTGGCAAGACCAACGGGTCATTAGTATCCGCTTCCAGCACGTCTATGAAGAACAAACGGCAAGCCGTACCGATGGTTAACGTTGGGATCGTATCTCCACCTTTGGCTCCCTCTCGATGTTCTTCGCCTCCGTCTTAATATTTGTCGGCTTACCCGAGTAATGCAAAGCAAAACTGTCATAATACTTAACAACTCTTGCATTTCCCTTGTAACCTTACGTCGTTTTCAATTGCAATTTCCAAACAATCTCTTTGTAAAGTGGATATATCACCGAGAGAACGTAGATGTCTAATGTTACAAGATCGAGCTATCACGATGGGGTGATTAAACCCCAATACCAAACACATCTTTTCAAGAGTATCTAGAAAATTAATAACAAGAGATCAGTGTCAATGCGTTACAATCCTTGTTCGTCATCATCGCGGTGTCGCGCGCATGGCTGACTTGAGGTTGCTAGCAGAACTTTGACTTCGATGTCGAGTTGTTGTCTCGACGTTGACTGTCGAATCACGTTCAACCAAAAACTGTCGGGAGGCACTGGTGTTGGCTTCCCGCGCATGATTGGTGTGTCTCTCTGCTTGGAGTCGCTCGGCCTTCTGAAGCGTTGGAAGGGGTGGATCGATCAGCGCTTGCTGCCGCGCTGCTTTTATCGCCGTAACTGTATTCCCAGTTGAGCAAATCCACGAAATACTAGCACAAGGTTGACTGACCCTCTAGCAGACGAGTGTCTGCCTCTTTCGTGAAACTCTGCGTCAACGCAGTGTACCTCTTCACCTGCCAACTCATCTGGGCTGCACGCGCCAGATTACCCTGAGACTTTGCCCACTTTTTCTCCTCTTTGAATCGCCTCCGCTCGCTGTCCGCCAGCGACGCACGCGCACGGAGTGTGGCGACCTCCCGCTCAAGAGGGTCCATGACCCGATGCGGATCGACCACATCCTCGGCTGAGGACGTGATCGACGGCAGCGGCACGGACGATTCCGTGCGCCATTTGCGTGACGGGTCTTGTTTAGGAGGACGGGCGGGTTTACTCACGGGATGCGTGGTAACGGCGGCGGAGTACTGGGTGGCAGACGAAAATTTGACAAGACGCTTGCGACGCTTGGCTTCATGGACGACGACCGACGACGACTCTTCATAGTCGCTCTCCGTGTCCCCCCGCGAGCGGCTGAAATCGTAAATGTAGCCGTCCTCGATGAGTTGGGAAAGGACGTCGGTGACGAGAACGCCGAGCGCAACGCCCAACAGCGTCGTTGCGCACTTGGTGACGTCTTGCAGCATTGTGAACTCGATTACGAGACGAGCTGCGATCGCAAACGCGACTACGAATGCGAAGTCGTGGAATTCCATTAGGGTGTAGTATAATGCGACGCCTTGGACGACGCCGAGGAGGATGATGTCCCCGATGGCGTGGGGCGTGTTGGGGTCATCTGGAGCATTTCCAAAGACCTTGTCGAGGGCGATGCGAGTGCCCAGCCCAAATAGCAGGGCAGCTGACGTAGAAAACATGGACCAAGGTTAGAAAGCCAACACCAAACTGTTTCAATATTGTTCGCCTATTTCGGGTACAGTGGGAACAGCGGCATATAACGGACCGCACATTATATATAATGAACAAAAAGTAATGAACACCAAGCTGGGTCAATATGGGTCTTCTGTGTCCACATAGTTGGCCATTGGATCTTCCGCGTTTCGACGATGCATCCGGTAGGCCTCTGCATGGACATGTGTCAGTTAGAACGGGCCGCGTAAACACACGAATGCAAACTTACCAAGTTGCTCTTCGGTGACGTCGTGGCTGCTAACTCCCAATCCCTTCTTTTTCTTATTGAACCGGTCTTCATCATCGCCTCCCCGCACTTTCCGCTTCTTTTCCTCACTCAGAGCTTCAGCTAACCGTTCTTTGTCGAGCGAGACATCGCCTTCTCCTACACGCTTTTTCGAGTAGTTCTGCTCTATACGCCCTCTCGACTCCGAATCTGCTTCCTGTGCTGAGGGATCGGACGTCGAATTCGAAGATGAGGCAAGAAGAGCTTGGGCTGTTGATGCGTACGCAGCTCCTTTGCCAGCCTGACCGGCGCAGTACGACATGTGAACGCTCGAATGGCAACATCCATAGCCCCAAACACCACTCGAAACATCGTACCACGAGCCCCACACTGAAGTATGGTTGTTGATGTAAACTAGGGGCAATGTCGGTATCAAGCTCTCCAGTCGAGACAATATTACTCACCATCTTCGGGATATTTTGAACGTGCCTTTGCGCGCTCCTTGCCTTTAATGACCTGACCCGTTCGAGAGTACTCGACATAGTTTTCTGTTTGACCATCCATGATTTCCTTGGGTGCTGTCTCGAGGTACTGCTCTCCTCCGTACTTTTCAAGGATGGATTCCTTGGTCACCTCCTTAAGCTTATCCTTCTTGTCCTTGTATTCTTCGTGCAGGAATTGGCCTTGAGTCGGACCTGCGTTCAGATGAACGTCATTACCACGTTGCGCAGCTTGCCACGCAAAGAGCTGGAGTCTTTGAACTTCTGGTGCTTCACCACTGTACCGGAAGAAGTTCTCCCCAGCAAATTTGGACTGCATTTGACGAGTCATAAACTACCGAGAAGAAAGGAGAAAGCGACATACATCTTCTGCAGCAACGTTCTTTAATGGAGCATCGCGCATAGAACGGGTTTTGGGATCGTAGTAAGCACTGTCAGGGTCCAAGTTGATGAGATATTTGGCGGTGTCTTCTCGAATACGTAGATTTCGAACGGTGATGCGAGTCTTCGTGTCGAGTTTCTGACCAACTGCATCTGCTGCATCTGCGTATTTGTCATCGTCTGCATCCTCCTCGTCGCTAGAACCAAAGTCAGGGTCTGCGGTTTTCTTCTCCTTTCCAGCTTTAGCCACCTTCCGAACGGCAGCCAAATCAGTCGTGGTCTGATTATCAATCTCCTCTTCACGCAGCTTCTTTCGAGCAGCCTCAATGGCCTCGTACTCTTCGTAGATCCTTTTATGCCCTGAGGGATCATATCCATTCCACCGGTCCCGCTTCGCGTCATAGCCACTCGCGACTTCTTGTGTGATTTCGTCTGCTTGAATGTCTTTGTTGGTGAACTTGGCGCCCTTTTTCCGAGGACGCTCCAGACAGTCCTGCTTCTTGTGTGTCATGGCCCCGCAATTCTCGCACGCACCTTTGCGGTACTTTTTGGCTGCGGGACCAACACGCACGCCACGGTCATACCAGTCATCGAGTTTGTTGGGGATGTGGTCATCCGCATTCCGACGCTGATGGCTTAGTGAAGGAGCACCGGTGTCGAGATACCATGGAGCTTGAGATATATATTCTAGAATAAAGGTCGGTGATCTGAGTATGACGCGAAGGGACTTGAGAAAGGGGTAGGGGACGTACGAGGAATGTGTGGGTTGATGGGCTTTCCTTCCTCGTCGAGTGCGGCAGGTGCGGTACCGGCCTTACGAGCGGCATCGAGGTCTTTCTGGCGACGAAATTCCTCGCGTGAAAGCTTTCCGATAGCTGAAACGTCAACTTCTGAGTACCTGGAATCGTGGAATTTAGCAAGCTGAACGTACCAGACGAAGCCATGGTATACGGAGCGAATGGATGAAGACGATTGGTCATTTTGGGAAGTACACGGTGGCGGTATCGCACGTGACCTACTCGGTATTCGGATTCGTCGGTTTTGCTGCTCTCTTCAGCGTACTATGTATGTGATGGACGCTCTCACTCACTTGGAAGCAAACGAGCCGAACGGTGTCTCGCAGACATTGTCCGAACAAGAAATATCCACATCCGAGCTCGTTCGACGCGTTCTCTCCCAAGTTCAGACAGAATTCACGACGTGGAATATCGCCCACTGTCGCCAAACCCTCACCTCGTTTACTGCTCCATCCACTTGGCAGTCGTGTTTGCACCCCGATCTTCGCTCGCCCGCCAGTTTGGCCTTCACGGCAGCTGCTCCCAACTTATCGCCTGACGCCCGACCTGTTTTATCAGAGGCTAACTTTCCGTCGCCACTGGTCTCTCAAGCAGTGTATTCACCCGATGGAGCGGTTGCCGAAACTTCATCAGTGAAATTAGATGTTATTCACCTATCCCCATCCCTGGAACCTCATCCGCCATACGAATCATGTTCTCCTTTACATCGCAGTGTGTTCAAGGGTGACGATAGCGACAACATGGATTTCATCCCATATGCAGACGATCACACCTTCGACCAAACTAGTCACACGCATCATTATGGGTCGTTCTCGTGGCAGGGTGCCTTTGATCCTGACTGTGAGCGTCATACGCGTCCCATGATCGTTCGACACGATGACATATAACAGCTGTGCAGTGCAAGTAATCGTGCTCGAGGCGGTGTATAGGCTTCGAGTTCAGTACGCTCTCACCTATGATGAAACCGAACATTGTAATGTCTTGCCGCTCAAATTACGCTCACAACCCGGTATATCTGGTGTACTCTCTACGGTTCAAAGACGGTGAGGAAGTCAGACCTTTTTCTTGACTTCGTGCTTAATGCATGTAAAGCGACCGCTTGCATTGGGCCGGAAATACGATCCCAGCGTCTTATACTTTTCCACCCCTAACGCGGCGAGAAGGATCCAACTTCCACAATCGCCTTGAAACCCTGAATTCATTCTTCTGCGCGAATCTAAGCTGTGTAGAGCCACTCTGCAGTGTTCACGGTGTGTAGCATTGCTTATCACTACACGCACGCATTCCACCCATCACAGGTTACACACAGTTGAGCCTAATCCGATGCCTCTTAAGCCGCAACCTCCGGTGTCTCGCGTCCTTAGTGAGGTAACGAGCCCTTGTCGAAATCAATGTTTTATCAACAACAAGACAGAAGAGGTTCGTCCGTTGTCTTGTTGTCTACAGGGTACTCAAACTATGTCTGTATCGCGCTAGGCTAGTCCTTCTTGGGATGAAGCTGACCTTGACATATTCAAAGTCATCTCTGAAATATCACCTAACACCAAACCTTGTGATCTGGCAGAGTTATGTCTTAAACCTTGTTATGAGGTGATATTACCCTTTGAGAAACTGCACATAAGTTGAAGTGAAACTAGGTGTTTTACTACAGGAAATTACTATGCCTATGTAATTCGAATGAGGCTCAACCCGCGGATATCAAAAGCCAGCGGCGTATACTCAAATTCCATGGTACATACCGATCTCGCATTGGCCCTTACCAGTCTTACTTTTCATTTCAGACGACAATCCAATGCAATTTACACCGTATGTCCTGCGCAATTTTCCTTTCCCATTGCTTAGAGCCTTGCGTTAGCAACGACCCTTGTCACCATACTGGCCCCTGTAGCAGTTCTTCCGGCTGTCCATGTTTCAAAAATCAATCGCATTGTCAACGCAACTGCCGTTGCCCTCCAGAATGTAAGCCGCTGTCCTCACCGTTTTCGGCACGAACCCACATTGTATAGGCAACCGCCGATGGCAAGGCTGTCGTTGCTCAAGAGTCAGGTCAAGGTGGAGCTGTGTGACAGAGCGGTGTCCCTGTGTTGAAGCCTTCCGGGAATGTGATCCAGAACTGTGCATCAACTGCAGATGCTTGTAAGTACCACTAGACGCGCAGTTAGTTCTTTATGCTGATGGATTCGCTCGTTTTCCAGAGGTAAGCTACGCATTTTGGTTCCAACGGCGTGTTTTTCCTGTGATTTTAGCCGATGACACACTGTGTCGCAATTCTCAACTCCAGCGCGGAGCTCGCAAAGTTCGTGATCCCTTGATAAGTCAACATAGGTTATGCTCAGGTACAGCAGGAATTAGAGACCAAACAGGGTAGTTGGGGACTAGGAACCTTCTTAGCCGAAGCGGCAAAAGCAGGCGACTTGATAACAGGTGCGCCACTCCCAGTACCATGCAACCGTATAAACTATGTTGTCTATTTGATAGAATATATTGGAGAGTTAATCTACGAGCCCACAGTCGAGAGTCGAGGGTAAGTCTCATTGTCGCGGTGGTCCCAATTCAACTCTTTTTCCGCACACAGAGATCTTGCTACACATCGCAACCGATGTTATGTCTTCGGCTTGAACAATACGTTTTCTTTGGATTCAACCTATGCAGGCAACGTCTCTAGATTTATTAACCACTCTGACGCCGAACGAAGTAGACAGGTAAACAGCCAAGCCCGAGGTACATCCCTGCATTGCCTTTTTCCACGCAAACTAATTTGTCACCTTAGTTTGGTTGGTCAATGGGGATCATCGAATAGGTATATTCGCTAGTGAGTTGTCCGCAATCCTCCAGAGACTTGGATTGGACCCATTTCACAGTCCGAGACATGGAAGCGGGTTCGGAGGTCCTGATGAATTACGGATCTCGGTTCTTTGTCAAGTGAAATTGCGAATGCTCAGCTCACAACCATAGTCACGTAACATCTCAATAGACTGGCCTGGATTGTCACCCCCAACGCAGGGACACCATACCTACATGGTTTTATTAAATTCTTATGAGTCCAAGTTTGCTGTTATTGGATGGTGATAACATTCTTTTGAGCTCCCCGTGGTGCCAGGAGTCAGGTCGATTGGCAGCGGGTGGTGGTATAGCTAGATAAGTATTTAGGTGACCATTTCGTGAGTACAGTGAAATTTGGTTACCAGAGTACGCGTATGATGATTACCTGGCCAGAACTCGAAGGATCTCTGTATTCTTGAGCCTGGACATACCGTTAAGCCAGAAGAGAACTTGGGTAGTTCTTGCAACTCTCATCTGGGTCGGGCACTGGTCATGACGTCGGTACCAGTTTCTCGGCCAAGTGCACCCGTTGATGACCTTATGTCCAGATCTGGGCCCAATGATTGGTTCGATCCGAGCCTGGGACGTCTCGCGAGTGGTAGCCGGTGCCCTGCCGCCAGCTCTTTGGGAGAGGAAGCTCTTTATGGTTATTTTCCATCTTGAGCTGCTTGAGCTCTGACGCTGCGAGATCTAGGGTGTCCAGATGACCACGTGTATTTACTTCTTGGTCCTGGGTGATGTCCTATACGCTTGGGAATAAAAAGACGAGAATAAACTGGGGTTTGAAGTTCATTTGCAATATACACCAGGCTGGGTATTTAATTGACTTCCGGGCCCGAGGAGCGAGGAGTAGCCAGCCAATACGAGCCCTTGATACAAGGGTTAACGCTCGAGGAAGCAGACAGAGAAAAATACATACCTAGCAAGATGACAAGAACAGGCCGGAAAGGGAAGGCCGAGGGGTTTTGCCCTTGCATGATGCACTCCGACCGCTGAGGGCAGTGGGGAGCGCACGAGCCACGGAGGGCCACACGGTAGCAAAGTGCGCTAGTTACTGGGTTTCGAGATATGCCCTTGTGAATATTTAGCCGGATAAACCATAAACCTAGGAATATCCTATGTAGGGCGAATAGATGTGTGGTAGGCACCGGAACAAGTATGTCTAAATTATCGTGAGCACGAAGAGCAAACCGTTGCCGTACCGTATTAGAGGTTGGCACGCACTCCCCACAGCCATTTTGTGGTCAACTCAGGAAAACCACGACCACGAGGAGGGTATTATGACTACTGCCTATTCCAGTCCAATAAATCTGGATTCTGGAAGGGACATTTTTGTTAGCGATGTCCGGCCCTGCCTTATGGGAGCAAAGTTTATTCTGATTTTACACGTCAACTTTGTTTCGGAAAGTCACCTTGTCATGTCCGTCCAGGGACAACAATCGTTATCTAGCGCCGAGTTAATTACGGCCAGTGTTGTCCGCTGGAGGGGTATAAGTGCTGTGACTAGTGGACTTTAGTCTTCTCACGCTCCCCTTCGTTCTGCTTCATCGCCAAAGTATCGCCAGAGTCCCGGATAAAATACAACAAATGAATGGCATTGCATCACGAAGTAAATCTTTTTCCAGAAATCGATCTTTTGACCGTGGTACAGTTTCCATCTTTCTCTGTTTCGGTCTTGCATGATTTCCCCTCATTCATTCTGCTCTGGGCCAGCGCTGTTTGGACGTGAACTGTCTCTTGTAATGTCTGTGATGTTCTATCTGCTAATTCATCCGTCCTATTTTGATGATATGTGGACTAGTACCAGGGATTGCTCAATGTTCGTTGCGTCCTTCGTCGCTCAGAGCATCATCGGGGAGGATTAGGCTAATCAGTTTCGCTCACCGAATTCTAGACGAATGTTCTCTTTATCCGCCGCGCGCAATTCCGTTCGAACGTTCTACAACCCACAACCCCCGCTTTAGCTGAGGTTTCTAATTTGGATGATTCTGACTTTCCGCGCATCATGCTCGCTTGCGATAAAGTCTTCCAAGGGTTTATTTCACGTCAGCATGGCCGGAAAAAACAATTACTGCGGGATTTTTTTCTGTTTACGAGCTGGACCTTTCGGCATTCGGGATCGCGCAACCTCCACCACCACTTACTGGGAGGATGATCTGCTGTCGCATTGTTGCCGCAAAAATCCCGTTCCTGACCAAGCAATACGGGTTCACCCGTACGAGATCTGATATACAGTCAACGCCTCGTGCAATTGCTGATGGATGGCGGGTGTTTTCGAAATGGAAATGGGGTGTGGAGAACATGGCAACCTTTACGGCGCGTCAACTCAATGTAATCAGGTTGTCCCCCGAAAGCCTTAAAACACCCCATCCGCATCATCTTCATCCTCTTGTTTTCCGTCCCCTCACTCCTGTCGACCTCGTCCTTGCCACTTCGTCCTTGCCCGCGAGCGCGATACGGCACCCTTTTCCCTCTCACCATCAGCTAATACTTCTCAATAGCCAGCGTCATATCGCCTCCTTGCGCGACGAGACTTTCGTGTTCACCTTTTGCCTACCCAGTTAGAACCACACCCCCCCAGTTTAACCGGGCCGACCATGCTGCGCACTCAGGACAGCCCCTTGCACAGGAGTGGGAACCTGCTGTGCGGTAATTTAAGCGGGAGTGCCCAAAGTGTCAATCGGTGCGGTCGAGTACCTATAAAGGGCTGCGCTCTTTTATGACTCAATCACCCCAGCAGTCCGTCAGAATACCACAATAGTCCTCAACACCTCGAGCCAAGTAGTGTTTTGGAACGCACCCTCGCGCCCTCGTTCGTCCCTTTGGATTAAATCTATTTTCACCACCAATGTGATTTACTTCAGGACCTTTATGGGGCCAATGATAGCTCCTGACAGGAATGTTCACATGTTCCATGCTGTGAACCCGATGGTTTCTGTAGGCTTTCTCGCTATTCGATCTCGGAGGTTACTCATGGCTTGCAGGAATATTACGCTGCACCACCTCCTATGTACACCCCACACCTACCCCAATTCTCGAGTTATTATCCTGTATCCGACAGCAGGATCGTTGCTGATGCATACGGCCCATTCGTGCCTACATTCCAACCCCTTGACCCCTCCACGAATTTCGGAGGAATGTTCGTCGAACCCCAACAGCAGCCACCGATGCCTCCCGCCGCTCCAGAAGAGCCCATTCCACCAAACTTAGTTTTCCACCACCACCCATGCCGGTGGTTGGGTGGCCCACAGTGCGACGGCTTCGCTCCGGGCAAGAACCGCGAGATGGGAGAGCACCTACGAGTATATCATCATTTTATCGGACACGAGCGGGACACGGTCCAGTGCGAGTGGGAAAACTGTGGTCAGACGATGCAGCGCATGAATGTCCCGCGCCATATTGTGTCCAGGCATCTTCTCGCCGCGGCAAGTTGTCGCTTCTGCGGAAAGCGGTTTAGTCGGCCCGACGTGGTCTCTCGCCACGAAAGGACGTGTACTGGAATTCTCTCGGTCTCAAGCCGTTCTGTCGCCAGGATCTAGAGGATGGCCAACGTGCCACGCGGCCTTGTAATTTTTCTATGCCGACTATCTGACTGCTCTCAGTTGTACTGCGCGTTCTGTCAAGTCATCAAATTCGCTTCTGAGGATTACTGATTTTAATATGCATCTCATTGACCCAAAGCATTTCATTTATGTTATCATCATCATATGCACAGCTGAAACCATCTTATTTATTGTAACAAACGCGCATGCGAGGCTGTTACTTACCGGAGAAGTCTTGGAGTCCGCATGCCATTCATTTACATAGTCGCGCTTTTCTTATCGCTCTCGCTTGCTAATAATAATATAGCTTCCTTGCCCGGAGCAAGCGCTGATAGCTCGCGCGGGCGTGCACGCCGCGATCTCAACGGGCTATGACAACGACTGTCAAACTTCGAATTCCCAACCTAGTTCAACATGACATGAACATGTTCCGTGACAGAAGGGCCCTGCACCCGAATGTGGGGGTCAGGAAACGTGTTGGTAGATCGAGGATCGGGGCAGAATTCCGGAAGGAGAGGGGAACTTGTACTGTTTCGCGACGCTTTCGTCAATCGTAGATGGTTGCTATGATATGTAGTGACTCGGGCTGGAATCCCAGATGGCGGGGATTGCGTCACCCACCTCTCGGCTCGCTAATCAAGGAGAACTCCAAAGAACGGATGAAATACATAGGCGTACATTGTCCGATTACACAAGGGGGTACCTAAGAAGGGACGGGCGGCAAAGGCGTTGCCAATACAATCGGATAGATCTGTAACTTTTCCTTGTCCCACTTGGCACGCCATCAATATAAACATCCAAGCAGGCATCTAACAGAGTAAACGTACCACACCCGTCTTGTAGTAAACATCATCCTCGATAAGCTTACGAGCGGCTTCCAAGCTTTCCGCTTCAATGATGATACAAGAGCCAAAGAACTTTCGATCAGCAGGAGCTGCGTTGACGGAATCAGAACGCCTCCACCAACACCTGTGTGTTCCATCACGGCTCCATCAGATGACGATTTTTCGTAAGCGCTGCCATCCAATGCTTACGAATGATCCCCTCCTTGGTTAGTCGGTTTGCATTCTCGAGATGGCTCGGCCGCACGGCGAGTCGTTTCTCCAGAGTCCCCGCGTCCACGTAATCCGGAGCCCAAACGACGAACCTTGTCAACGCTTGATTCTGTGCCATGGTTTACACGGAGAGACAAACGAAAGGGATGGGCTAGTACTGGCAACGAGTGCGAGGAGATAAGACGGATCGCCTCCCCGGATGACAAAGCAAAACGTTCCAACTAAAATAGGCAGGCGAGTAAGTTTGAGATGTGGCTTTTTCCCATAGGAGAGCGCGGGCATGGAGAAACTTGGCACTGAAGCGGCCTCCACCACGATCATGTCATTGGTCTCCCATCCGTTCACTAGCGCGTCCAGATTCATCCCTTACCAATTCAGCGCGCAGCAACTGCGGCGTTTCTGTTCGACCATTCCGAGATCGCGTCCATACTTGGTCTGGGCTCCGGATTACACAGACGATGAGGCGCTCGTGCGGAGAATGGCTGTTCGGCCGAGGCATTTTATAACGGCGAACAAGCATATCAAACAAGGCATCTTGAGTGCGTCCCGCTGGGCGTGAGATGTGCCGTTCACCTCGCTGATGCGTCGCTAGAGGTGGCTGGTGGATTGGTTACTCCGGAGAGCCAAGATGCTGCGCTCGCAGATAAAAAGTTTTTTGGCTCGGTTTTGCTATACGAAGCCGACTCTATCGAGCATGTCAGGAAACTGGTCGAACAAGATATATACTGGACGGAGAACGTTGTAAGTTGATTTACAAGCCCATTGAGCTGGACGCTAAGTATCGTGGCATCGAACCGTTAGTGGGACAAGGAGAAGTTAATAATCCTCCCGATGCTGATGGCAACAACACTCCAAGACAGGGCGGGAATCATACAGCCAACTCCAGAAGATTGATCTTGGTGCTATGAATTCTTGATGATGTTCAGATTGCCGGCAGATCAAACCATGCACAACTAATAAATTCCTTGCACCTCAGCTATGCGACGACCAAAATTTCTGCTATACGGGCGTGATATTAGTGATATGAGCAGTTCAACAGATCTTCAGAATGCCACTTCTCATCTCTTCGGTAGACTTTCTCCCTGACATCGGCGGTCAACACAGTGGACGCCGCGCAGTATCAGAACAATCACTTACGCACTGCAAGGTATGCGCTATGGAATATTGATATGGATAGGCTTCCTGCCCACCGATCAGTGCGTGCTATACGCCATGGGAACAGAACCCACCGATTCCACAGCCCTTCGTGCCCAGAATCACGCCACGCCGCCATCACTTGGCTATTGTCTTCCACTCCCAAGATCTCGCTTACCTTTGAAGCATCCTTTCTCGCCCGCATATATCCCTCATGACGTCGTGGATCATCATAACTACGGAGTTTGCATGAATGTGGGCCTCTGTGCATAACGCAGACGCGTACCCCGTAGCTGAAGCCACGAGGTCTGCTTCGAGTTCCGTGCCGTCTGCAAACTTCATACCATCCTGTGTGAAATATTTAATGGAGCTAACCTGTTTGAGTTTGATGTCTCCGCTGATATGGTGTGTGTTCTGGTTCGCGAATCTGCCGCTTCAAGAAAACAACGAAAAACAATGATCATCAGGAACGTGCCAAATTCATGTAGAAAGACTTCTTACTCAAGTGATAGCTTCCGGAACGTCCAAATACAAACGGATCGATCTCGGCGTCGTACGGCCCAAGGTTCAGTTTGAAGTCGGGTTTGTGAGACCGTCGTACAATTCTCTGATACACGTGTTAAGAAACATCGTTCGATGCGGCGTACTTGTCTACGGTCGCGACAACCTCCGCTACTACTTTCTGTTGTTGATATAACCGTGCGACGAGCACAGGCCAGCGATCTGTCAGGAATAATCTCTGATATGGTCTGTGAAAATGATATTCATGGGTTCAGGTCCTTGTAAAACGGATCAGAGCACAGACGACCTACCGCCGAGTAACGTGCTTGCGGCCTTTTGGGAAACGACATAGTTGGGAGACCGCTGATACCTGTCATTGCACCCTCCCACGACGTAACAACAATACCCTTGATTCCGTACATGATAGCATTGATGCCGTGATCATGGAAATTCTGCGGTTTGTCGTGGCCTACGAATGAGTGTCCATCTCAGAGGGACGGGTTCGGTGAATACAGACACGACAGACCTTGAACTACAAGCTCCAATTACGACCGCCTTCTTGCCAGGGTGGTCTGCTGCACTCGTAAAGTGTGCGAAATAAATGACCGCCCCCTTGAAAATTTCCTGTTAACAAACAAGGGAAATCAGGGATGTGGTAACATCACGGACGCCAGGCACACCCTGCCACTGGCAGGAGCATCAGGCGACACAGCGACGCTCGTGAGTCCAGTAGCAAGGATCAGATGGCGTGCCGTCAGAACGCGTTTCTCGGAAGATCCCTTGTAAACTTCGATTGACCAGGTCTTTGATGCCTCGTTCCAGATGGTCTTCGTGACGGTGCTTTGATGTCCACACGGTCAACTCGAGGAAACGGACGTAAAATCCCAGCCAATCGGCGAGCTGAGTGCACAAACCTTTCATCAATCGGAACCAGATGGCTGTCCTCATGTTACCTTGGGTGTCGGCATGTATGTAGGCCATGTATAAGGGAATCTTGTTCGGGACGGGCAGTACGGCACGTTTAGGTGGGTTGTTAGTTATTTCGGAAGGCTTACGGTAAATAGGGGGTTTAATAGCACCCTGTAGAAGAGTATCAGCCTCACTTGTGTGATGGGAAGGGATACGTGAACCGTACATGCTGTCCCGTGAATGCACAATGACTGGTACCCGTGTCCCCACTAATCCGATAATTGCGAAATTTGACCGTCTCCTCCAAACGTGACGTTTGGCTGACGACATGACTTACCATACCTCCAATTCGGGGTGTCGAAAGCTCGTACACCAAGGTACTTGAGTCGTGCTCCAATCTCGAGTCCGGTGTGCCCAGCTCCGAGGATCACAACCACAGTGTCATTATTTCGAAAATCAGCTCTCGCTCCCGGTTTCCAACCCTCAAGTTCCATGATTGGGTACGGAATAATGCAGTGTACCAATCTGAAGCCAGCTTGATCGGTGGCAAGAGCAACGCACGGCCTAGACCGTACCTTCTCTGGAAACTCCGTCAGGCTTTCGATGCATCTGGACAACGAGCAGGCCGCCCAGCCTCTTCTCGGGAGAGGTACGAGATATGCTATTCTTGTCCCTTGACCAATCTTTGTCCCGAAATAAAGACGAAGAAAGGCGAGATCTGGCCAAGGTCTCTGTAATGTCAGTTCTCGAAATGCATTGTGAAGGAGACGCAAATCGGTCAAGGCCGAAGGGACCAAACGTGATTGGAGCATACACGTGATGGCATCTCTGCCGACCAGGGGTACGAAGGTCCCAGGTGCGAAGATGTCTTTCCGGTTTCCATCGTCAACAAAGAGAGCCGTGATACCCGGTACGTCGTTTTCTCGTGCTGCTGCTGCGGCAAACCACCTCGTCGCTACCTCATCGACGCCCATGTCACCAGGAGGGTCAACACATAAACACTCGAGGGTAGACAGGATCACATTGCAGCCCATGATTGATGTTGAAATGTGGATCAGGAGTGAATGAGACAAAGTTACCTCGAATCAGCTCCTCAAAAACAGGCTGGCAACGCGAAGCGTGCTTGGAGACTTGTGGCCAGCCGTGCAGGAGAACGAGAGACGAAAGGTAGACTATCGAAAGACAAGAAAAGAGACTGGGCAGTGGGGAAGCGCTGGGATCGCGTCCGAGTCGGTCGTAGTAATCATACCTATGCGTCGAACATGGCGAAGCAGCTGCTGACGTCTGGGACTCGAATGATAATAACATGAGACTGTTAATTGGATTGGATGGCGTAGCTCGACGAGAGACCCAAGATTTTTCACGTACTCAGGCTCTGATGGACGTGAGTGAGCAGGAAACCCGACCGAGACCCCGTAAACTCTGTTCTGGCTGATCCAATTTGGGCAATACACGCAGCATGTTTTGGGGTCCGCATTGTTTCCTGGTCCGCATTGTTCGTGTCCGATCACATAAGAAAATATTTGCGCATGGTCGTTAGACAAACATACTCACAACAAGTTCAAGTTCATGACTAGATTTTCAAGGCCGTTTGGCTAACAAGCAAGACCCTTGTCTTGGATCACTACTCACTACTCACCTCACAGGTTTAGTTCATCTTATTCTTCTTGCTGTGGATTTGGGATTCGCCATCACGCCAAACATTCCCGTGGTCCCACTCACTTGGCAACATTACTCACCATGGGCGATTCAGAGACATCAAGCCCTCCGCTTTACAAAGGCTCTCCTGATTATGACTACCATAACTATGAAAAGTCCTTACCGCCTTCTCCCCCGCCCTCCAGCAAGCGTTCTGCATCCAGAACCCCTTCATCCCGATCATCTCGGGAGCAGCCCCGGAATGCCCCAACTGCAAAGGAGCTCATGCGAATGCTTGCAGAGGAGCAGGAGACTACGCGCGACCTTGAGCAACAGCTCACGTTCAGTACATCACAGCTTGCCTTCGAGCAGGACCGTGCTGATACGGCGGAGCGCAAAACCAAGGAAGTTGTGATACGATTCAAGGACGTCAATGATACGCGAGTTTCTGCTCAGGCGGACGTCGCCAGGCTGAGGGAGGAGTTGAAGCTCTATAAGAGTGCCTTGGAGGAGGCGCAGAAGGAGATTTTCAAGGCGCAGACCATCCTCAGAGATGTTGAGGGACGCAAGAGAGAAGTTGAAGAAGAAGCCGCCGAGTTGCGAAGGAAGTTGAGGAAGATGAACGAGGAAAGGACGATTGACATGGCTAGGGAAGAAGGCAGGAAGCAGGGGCTCCAGGAGGGTCTCGATATGGGGAAAGACATTGGTTACTTGCGGGGTCGCAATCAAGGATACATCAATGGTCGCTCAACAGCTGACAAGATGATGGATAGGTACTTCTCGCCTCCATCCGAATCCGAGGCACGGAGGTCGCGAGGAGAACCAGACCTTCCCGAGAATGACCTTGCGTACACTGCGACGACAACCCGGATCCCTCCATCTGGTAGTTCTCCAACTTCTTCCTCGTCCTCGACTGAGCGAGAGGTGCCGCGGTACTCTCGAACCGGTGGTGCGCAGACAGCATCGGCACGAACGACGATGTATTCCCCAGCCCAACGACATACAGAAATTCCTCCTGACGGATTTATTCCTGAGGCAGATGCTTCCATGATAATTCGACTGCCACCTCCCCATGAACTCGTACGACCACCTCCAACACCGGTTGGCCAGTCACCATCGTCAAGGCCGGTTTCACCCTCACCTCACATTCACCCCGTGCCTGTCCCTGGCGATGTTCCCGTGTTGATGATTCCGGAGCCACGTTCTCCTGGGAATCCGCTGCACGACCTTTCGGGTGAGCGGCAGCATCGCAAGGTACGACGAAGGTCTTCAGGGGAGAGCGTGGGTTCTTCTACACGGACATCCGAGCTTGACATTTTGAATGCGCCGGAACACGTTGCCAACCGCGGACATCGTTCGAGGGGGCTTAGTGTTATTCCCGAGGTAGCAAGCTTGCAAGAGAGCAGTACGCCGTCCAGTCAAAGCATGAAGCAACAGGGGGAGGACCGCGTGGACGAGGTATGGGGATTGGTTCTGGTGCAGGATGGGAACATGCTGAGAACCACACGTTGTAGGCTGGCTTCGTTCACGTGTCTATGCCCGCGCCATTAACAGCTGCGGAGATGGCGAGTTTGAAGGCTAGATCGAGTTCGCAGTCGCTTTCTGTTGATCAGAAAGGACGTTCGCGGCCGGGCAGCACGTCGTCTTTCGGTACGGTGAATATTACTATTCAACCTCCGGTAAGTGATTCGAGCATGATCGCGGTGCTGAGACCGATGTGTTGCGTGATGTGGACAGTCGCGACCAGCGTCCAACAACTCTGCAGCCACGACGTCAAGTACGCGACCATATCTGCTGAGTCCAGCAGACGCAGACCGGCCAGTTCCGCTTCCTCATCATACACCGGCGGTGGATACGACGGATAGCACGATAGTTATGGATTTGCCTGAAGGTGGACTGCCACCAGGGTTTGTCCCGACTCCGTCGATTAGGGGGATGGAGACGGGTTACACGGGTGCGGGTGTTCCGCTTCCGCCGTCGACGGTGGGATCGTATCAGCCTTTGCAGGGGTATGGGGGGAGTGTCCGGGGAGACTTGGATACCCCCGTTGTTATTCCACCGCCATCGGGGCGATCTGGGCAGGAGGAGACAGATTCTTCGTCGAGTGACGCGGACACGCTCTCGACGCCACCGCCA
>JBBPQD010000008.1:0-53998 GCA_038092355.1 Caloboletus inedulis
ATCCATGCTGTGATGTTGTAGCTGAAGCTGTGCTCGCTCCACACACACGTGTATTTAATTACCGTCGACCCTGAGACCCTGAGGGTTCTCTTCCATTCTTTCATTTCGCGTAATTAATCACCGCACGCTTCTCTTCCATTCTAGAAGACTCATGGACAACGCATGCTATGCTTCTTATTTGATTACCGTTTACATTAAACCTTCGTAATTAGGTTTCGCTTACGCACAGCTTACGAATGCTGTGCTAGTCAGTAGTATATATATTGAATGCATCCCCAACGAAGAACTCCAGTCTAGTTCTTCTTGGGATTCCCCTGATCTCCCTAGTCTCTATACTGTCTGAGTCGACGTTCGAGTGGTAACGGCCTAGTCTTTATTAGATTAGGGTCGCCAACATACATAGACTCTTCTATACCTTTACTCAACACATCTGTAGTTCTCACTCGACTACAAATGCACCCTCCCCTTGGTTCTATCACTAGTACCAATTCTGAGTCTAAGGGTAAGGGTAAAGCACTCACCCAAGGAAAGCGTAACACCAATAGTGATGAAGAATTACTCAGCCAGTCACCCACCAAAAAGGCCGTGGGAATCAATAACAATATGATTGTGAATGCCAGTGAGACAGACGATGAGTAGATGACTTGCAGTGGACATGCATCCAATTGATTTCTTGGTACAATTACTCTAAACAACTCCTCTTTTGCTCTGTACATATAAACTGCTTGCAAGTCTACTGTTTGCAATACTATCATGGTCGTATTCTTGGTCAAACAAATTTTGAGCATTCTGTGTGATAGGCTCGATTTTTTTCTGCTCCAAGCACTTCAGTTTTTGGAGTCGGGGACAGGGCGTCTTGGCGCCGCTGCTGATTCTAGTAGTCAGGCTATGCTTTTGTGTGGCTGGCGATCATGTGAGGGATTGAATGCCGCGTCGTGCGGCAGCCTATCTTCAGCGTGCTCCGCGTCCTCATGACCAGTCACTAGTCAAGGGTAAACTGGGAAGATCCGAATCCCCGAAGCCTCTCATCTTAAGTACACGAATATCCTGCTCCAACTTGACGCCCAAAGCGTACCATCGCCTTTGCACCATGGCCAAGTTCTACGACGAAATACCTGAATGGCTCTTTGAATGGATCCAGAAACAGCAAATGTTCTGGGTTGCCTCGGCTCCACTCAGCATTCAGGGCCATATCAATATCTCACCGAAAGGGACGGCAGACTCCTTCCATGTGGTCAACTCAAAGCAGGTCTGGTACGAGGATCTGTCCGGAAGCGGTACGGTGTATGATAGATGAAGTGAGCTCACAACAGTTAGTTGATCAAGCGTTCAGGCATAGAGACTATCTCTCACATTCGCGAAAACGGCCGGATTACCATCATGTTTTCCGCCTTCGACGGTCCCCCAAGGATCCTGAGGCTCTTTGGTGTTGGTAAGTATCCTTTACTGCCCGAACCATGCTTGACTTTGGTTCCAATCGTGCTGAGTGTCATTGAAGGTACCGTGCACGAATACGGCACGCCCGAATACAACGTGCTGATCCCCGCAGAAACCCGCAAGCCTGGCTCACGCGCCGCCATCGTCGTTGACGTCTACCAAGTTGGCACGGTATGTACTCGCCGACCCCAGACCATATCTCACAAAGGGAGTTACTTACCTTAACATGTTTACGCCCCGACTTTCGGCCGCGCGATTACATAGTCCTGCGGATACGCAGTCCCGCTGTACGACTTTGTGACACATCGTACACAGCTCCTCAGGGTTCTCGACAAATTTGAAACCGGTGATCGATTGCTCGCCGCTTCGAACGGGCGAGAGCAATCTGAACAACAAGAGTCCATCCCCTCCTGTGACACCAATGACCACAAAGAGAAAGGCACTGCTCCACCTCGTACGTCTCTCCGTGCCTACTGGCTCCGGAAAAACATGCGCTCTTTGGATGGTCTACCGGGCTTGGTCACAGCCCCAGATGCAATTCTTAGCATCACTCCTCAAAGTCGTTTTGACAAAGACATTCGGCCGATGATGCGTCACAGGAAGGGACTCGGAATGGAAAATGG
Source organism: Caloboletus inedulis (assembly GCA_038092355.1). Classification (NCBI taxonomy): domain Eukaryota; kingdom Fungi; phylum Basidiomycota; class Agaricomycetes; order Boletales; family Boletaceae; genus Caloboletus; species Caloboletus inedulis. The sequence goes on from JBBPQD010000008.1 coordinate 2,061, forward strand.
TTCGCAGGGGTTGGTGTTCGGAGATCGTATAAGTTTTGCTTCAGGTTTCATATCTGGTGCTGTCGCTATCCTTGCGTCCGTCGCCGTTTTAGGGAAGTTAAAATTGTGACCATGTAATGGTAATTAAACGGCTATCGTACACGAGAGGGGAGACAACATCATTTGTGGGCGCCTCTTATTTCGAGCGGGTCGGGGGTACGCAGTAGAGATGCTTCCCCATGCGACGCGACTTGCTGTATAAGTTGAACATCGTTCGAGGACGTCGGGGAATGTACTAAGTTGGTCTGACTTCGGGAACGACAATCTTCCTTCCATTGCCTCCAGGTTTATCCCATAAGTTCAGGGGTCATATCATTCACTCGACAGGATTGAATCTTTGCTGAATCCCATCGAGCCCGCTCTCAGTACACAAATTATTCATAATTACAGGGCGGCATCTCCCGTGTCATACTTCGTCATAATGTCCCAAGCAACTGCCGACCACTTCGACATTTCCCAAGTGAGTAACTCCTTTAGAAAAATCCAAGGGAAGTAATGTTTCTGATCCAAGTTGCAGACCCCGCTTTTGCAAAGAGCGGGGCGGAAAAGACCATGTTCCGACCTTCTAGCCCTCAACCGCAGCTGCACAGCGGTTTTTCGTAGCAAGTGCATATGCGAGGTGTAGATATGGTCGTCAAGCCCCATCGATCTCCACCTCCTCCTGCCGGGTCCCTTATAGCGGACTATATATTTGTCCTTCCAACTGTCTATTCGGAAACCCTGCACGTTTTGGAAAGTCTGACCAACTTGGCATGGTGACCAGTCTCCCTTGGCTGATCATCTCGCGACGCTCCTTATTCAAGACCGTCAGTCGACACACCATCTCCCATAAAGACGAGAATTTCCGGTGTTCATTTGCCGCCTTCACTTTACTTACAAATTGTTCCCAATGGCAGTGATAGCTGCTCGCGATGAGGAAACGATGATACCAGTTCTCGACAGTGTCGACAAGGTGTGTGAAGCAATCACCGAAGCTCAAATCTCAGATAGCAGCTGCCGTTGAGCACCGAAGAAGAACAGAGGGTACGACGCGCCCATTCACCCTATTCGCCCATCCCGAATAGGCACAAGATGTGGCCGCTTTAATCACGGCAAGTTACAGAGCGACATGAAACGCTCCGAGAACAAGGCCTACCAAGGGGGGGGAGCGTCGATTACGGGGAAGGGAGTCATTCTTGTTGCCACGCACGCAGCCGATTTGAAGTGATTGTTATCAACTGAAGTGTACTCGATTGGCATAGCAATCAGATGATCCCCACGACAATACAATTGATCGGTGATGATGCATAGGACTTTGAGGAGAGAAAAAATTAGACGCCGGTGGGGTCCCCTTCCCTCCAAACTCTCCACTTGTTACGAATATTTACCATGTTGGCACGGGCTTTTGGTGGTTCCAACGGTGTGTACAGTAACATTGCACATGCTGCTCTGAGTGGATTTCTAAGTGCTTTGCTTGCACGTGACTGTTACGCGACGCGCTCTTTAAGAAACTTCCCACGATGGGCTTTCTATTCCAAAAGTTGTTGCGTTTCACGTTTAGTGTTATTTCGGTAGGCCCTCCCAAGCCATCCACCACCGTCTCCGTCACCCTCAAGAAAACACCGTCGACAAGTTCTTGAACCTCTGTACCCTCACCGATCCGTACTCTACAAAGGTTTTTTCTTTGCCCCGAGCCACCCCGACAGTCCTTGCCTCGCTTTCTATCTCCCTCATATCGCCATCTGTCTGTTGTTGCTCAATATCCGCTCAGTTCAAGGTAACTTCAGCGTGTCATCGCACTTGTCGTGACCTTTATTCCTCATATTCTTGTCCGTATTGTAGGTGCCGCCGGTCGTCATGCATAAGCATTCTGTTTCCGTCCCTCTAGTTCCTGCCTCCGCACCAACCTCTCCTGCTGCCGCCCGTTTTAGCAGAATGGAACGCGCATTGGGGCTTCCGGTCACTCCGCAGCGCATAATCCGCCCTCAAAAAACCTTATATCGGTCACCGGTCACTCCAGCCAGCACCGCTTCCACGCCTTATACGCCTCTCAGTCTCCGTTCTTTCTCAACAAATTCTGGTTCAACAATAAACACGCCAGATTCTGCAGCGAGCTTCATGCAATTTCCTGTTATTCATTCTGCTGAAAATGAGACCATCGCCCAGTTAGCTGGCAAGACCTTGGCAGATATTGCTGCGAATTGGCGTTCACGCGCCAACAAAAACGGTATAAAGGTAGCTACTGTCGAGGACTCAAGTTTTGGTGACGACGAGGGTGCGTATATGCGTTTCTTTAAGTGGGTTGATCGCTCACATTGCCCTTCCATTTCCTTCGTATGTTAATTCTGATCGCTTCATGCCACCGGATTGCTCTGATGGTAACATGCCTCCACTTCTAAACGCATATATACACATCCTCAGCCAGCGACCTTACTCCTTCTGATGCGAGCTCAACCCCGTTTACAAACGAAGAATGTAAGTCATTGCCAAGAGCCTCCCAATTCGAGCTGTCTCTGATGATGCACCGTACAGCTTTGCTTTCCCCTCTTTCCCTTCCAAACCACCGCCGATCTCGTACACAGTCGAGCATTCAGCCGATGCAGTGCCCGTCGCCTTCTGCACACGCACACAGGACGCCGGCAAGGCGGACCCTCGGGATCTTGAATACACCGCCACCTAAACCTACAAGCTCTAGCCAATTGAAATTTAAAGGAAGCATGACGGATCCCGCGCACACGCGCCGCCGCCCCGCTTTCGGACAGGTCTGTGCTTTATTTCACTATATATCCCGTTAATCCTGCTGTGACTCATGTATTGCATACCAATTTCAGGTAGCCTCCGAGCTCTTTGACATCGATGAGAATGCTTTTGAACCATACCCACAATCTTTTTCCTCCGCAGCTCAAACATTGGTCCTACAAGACCCCTTCAACGGCTCTGGACTGTCGACGATTGCAGAATCCATCCCGCAGCATTTTCAAGGCGCGTATTCCGAGATGTTCAACGTCTCCTCCGCCACGTCGCCACACACGGCCTGCTCCGTCTGTGGTTGCGCAGGCGATCGGATGGCAGTTCTTGTGCCCTGCAAGCATCTGCTTTGCTCTGCTTGCATGACAAGTGCTCTCAACATCGTGGGTGAGAAAGACATTCACTGTGCCGTCTGCAAGACGTTCGTCAGTGATTTCGAATTGCAAACTGCCTCGGACGACGACACTTCAGCATCCACTGTTAGCCAGAGACATTTCCCTGTGGTTTCAGATCTCGCATCTTCTCCGCTACAACAACGATCGGTTCGAGGTGAACCTGCACTCCTGCCGAGCAAGCTTGATCTCAATCCTTTACCGTCCTTGATGAGTACCATGTCCCTCTGCAATCCTCAGTTGTGCCACTTGTCTACGTCTACCATTGCCGCTCAAGCACAGAGAGCAGAGAACGTTGTTCTTCGTATCGACAATGTTCCCTGGGTGGGTTCACCCGAAGCATGGCTTCTCCCTAGATCTGACAATTTGGCATTAGGATATTACCCCTCCTGTTGTCGCTGCGTGGTTGAGGCATCCTATTGTCCGTGTTCACATACTTTTGGACCATCGAGGGAAGACCTCTAGTCATGCCTATGTCGAGCTTGCTACAGAGGAGATTGCTAGAGCAGCTCTCCGATCAGTCCAAAACTCGGTGCTTGGTAAAGGGAAACGGGCGCGCGGGGTCACTGTCACCCTCAGTAGCCAAACTGAGCTTATGCATGCGGTATGTCTACTTTGCTAGAGGATGATCGGGAACTCAACTCTCCCTGTCAGTTATTTCCATCATGGAAAGGCGATTGGAATGGTTCGCGGCCCTCCATCTCTGGACTGCGAGATGAACTACCGTGTCTGATGTCAAAGGCGGAGCTTGATTCATTATTGAACCTCATTCAACGGCCTGATGTAGGTTATGTTACTTTCGTCTACCGCTGTTCGTTGACACGTTCATCGTCCAGTCGCATTTCTTGAAGGTAGCATCCCTTCCCTTCCATCTACTTATGAGCGTTTTGTCGAAGTTCCCGGTGGATGTCGATAGCAGGGTGTTTTGGGAAGTCAAGATTAGTGATTCACTGTTCTGTTAGTGAATCCCTTGCCGTCCTTGTAACTTTTGTTGATCAACTCAACTTTGTAGATATCACGCAGAGTAAGAGGTCCTCGCTGGCCGATACTGTGGCTGATTTTTGTTTTAGCTGCGCTTGATATCCTGGGGACACATTACCGGCAATCTATTCCTTATGATGAACCTGAGCTACTCAACGAGCTATTGGAAGCTGCTATTAACTGCAAGGGTGAGTTTAAGCGGTGCTTCACTTGCGCTTTCAATCTGACTTTGTGCTTCAAAGTATTCACAGAGGAACAAATTGCAACGTTGACAACAATCCACAAGGCCTATACCCGTGCCTTTTCTGCGCAACACAACTACCCTACAACCCACGTCCAACCTCCTCTCATGCCGGTCATGTGGGATCTGACTTCTGCTGGGTCGCCATACAGTGCGCTCGCCCGAGAATTCGGACTCCCTGAAACTGTTGTGCACGCGCTTGCACAGAGACTCAACGGCCCCCGTTGACTCAATTCCCCGCCCCACTGCGAGTATGACCATTCCATCATTACAGCACAAACCTCACGACAGATCACGACCCCATTCCTGCTTTTTCCCACGGTTGGCATTGACTGCCTTCTGATGTTTCTTGGTACCATGGACTTGACGTCAAAAAGGTTTCTTTCCCTTGCTTCCATTTTGCACATCATATCGGTTTTTTTAATTGCTCCGTTCGCTTTCCCGAGATCCCGCACCTTTGCTATGGATTTGCATATTGCTTCCTCTCATTCAGCATCAGGCTTGCTTTTTCCTTCGCTCCCTTGTAATGTGCAACAAACGACCGTATGTTATGCTTGTATCGTAGACAGGTCTCCTGAACGTTGACGTTGGACGGAGCACGCGCTCCTTGGCCTACTAGGGGTAACCTGAAGCATGAGCTTTGATACACTACAAGGATAGTTCCAACCCGCCCCAAGAGTACAGGAAAAGACAATAGGCACATAGAAAATACGACAAGAAACGTATAGGTTGGCTGGGAACAAGGAAACAATCTTTTCTATAAATCACGGATCGATGAGCTTACAGATGCGTGACACCCATACCATGACCAACGCGGCAGCACGATGAGAATGAGCGTCTTCCTGACGCCCCGCCCTCGATCGGTCTCGTTCTAGAGCGCGTTATCTCGGTCGGCTTGACACCGTATGGCGCGCTCTTCACCGAGCCATCGTTGGAAACTGGTCCTCCCCTGCCTGGTATTCGAGCGAGGCTAGAATGCATGCAACATACACTGTCGTTCGCCCCGCTCGCTGGCGTGCCATACGTCCTGCTCCCCAAGTCATCCATCAAGTTGGGATTCCTTGGATTCCGGCCTGTGGAGCCATTGTGTGCGAAAAAAAAAAAAAGTGTGGAGATTAAGCATGCACGATATGTATGTGTCTTCTGAGTTCTCCTTCAAACTCAATACCGCGTCCAATGGTCGGAGATGGAGATGGATTCTTGGGTACGCCATGTTGATCAACGACTCGACCTCCAAGCGAATATAGATATAGATGCGCGTCGACCCGGGGTGATCGAATCGATCCACCCTCTTTTTTTTTTTTTTTTGCTTCCAGCCGCTGGGTCGGAACCAAACCTGTGTAGTGCGTGATCACGATCGACACCAATCCACGCATCGCAAAAAGGCGATCGTATTTGGGTTATGTTGGCAAAACGGCGTTGCGCCGTTTTGGCCCCCCCGGCCCCCCCCTCTTTTTTTTTTTTTTTTTTTTGTTTCCCATGCACTGCCAAGCTTCCCCGCAGTCAACCTCCATTTGCGCCCGAATAATTCATTCCGGATCTCGGGCAAGGGAGAGGAGGGTCGGTCGGTCTGTCGGTCGGAGGCTTGTTCAGGGCGCGCGCCTAATGGGTCTATGATATAACTTGGGAGATCGTCATCTTCATGCAGGGATCTCCTCTACAGTTCAGCATCGCAAAAAGTCCAGTGTCAAGTTGCTTGGCATGTGCATGTACATGTAGCCTTTCTTTTTTTTTTTTTTTTTTTTTTCGCTTGTGTTAACCCATGAGCCCCCACGGACTGGGACACCGCTTCTTCCGATATCGTGATGCAGCTTCTCAGGTAACGAAGGCGTACAGCATGGGGACAGCAGCGTGTGGACGCACGACCGTCGAGTACATTTAATAAAAAGTGTGGTGGAGTGCCGCGAGGATTCGTTCACGGTCATTTTGGGAGCTCTTGTTCCCGGGGTGACTCGGCGATAGCAACCCAAATGACCTTGTCACTGCAGCCGAGTCGCACACAGTGGGATGGGCGACGGAAATAAACACAATGGTGGGAACGTTTTAGGTGGCTCGGAAAAAAAAAAAAAAAAAAAAAAAAGATGATACACAAACATAGGTATGAAGCATGGAGAAAGATGGATTTTCACTTTCTCCCAACGCCCGACAGCAATGACGACCAAGAATGTTAGTCCGAACTTTTATCCCAGAACGAAGTGGGACTCCCATGTTCAGACATGTTCTAGAACCTGGCGCAACAGATCCTTGGAAGGGAGACAAGTCCCACACGTGTACTAACAGCAGCTTTTCGAGTGGGCTCGGACCTGTCTATTAAAAAAGTAGTACGTACGACGGACCGAACCTTTTTATTGAAATTGACATGGGCGTCTTCTGGTGGTCCGGGCCAGTCACACACAGCGCAGCATTTGAAAGAGTGAAGCACATTCACACAAGGGAGGGGACCGGAATCCGACAAACCGGCGAAAAGCCTCCGTGAGGGTTGGCCCGTCCCAACACGTTTCAGAGTGCCATCTCGGAGCGTCTCACAGTGACATTTTGCAAGCACGACGACGATCATCATACTGGCCCTCGTCGCCTATCATACTTCCTTTGAATGCCATCCTCGAGGTACAGTACCTGGTACAGGGACTGTCACGACATCGAAACGCCACATTTGCCGCTAGATTATGGGCTGTCCACCGAAAACAGTCTCTCTCACAAGTTGGCCGTCTGTGTCCATGACCCCAATGACCTCGTACGACGTTCGGACACGGTTATATCGCGCCTCATGCGGGCGAACCTCTCGATCCTCCACAATACTCCACCCCGACACACTCGGAATACACATCCAATTTAAGCTGGTCACGCACCCACGATATGCGTAATAGACACGGTGTTATCCGCCCTAATCGTGAATGATGATCAGCTGGCGTTGATCCGACGTCGTATGCATGCATGCTCCACTGTCGTGCTACTCAAGGTGACTGTGACTATTGATGGGGGCGTCCGCCGAGATTGACAGCGTGGGTTCGTCCATGTCTCATTATTTGGGATTCGGGCATGTTCACAAGTATTCATAGACGGGTATAATAGTGTCACAAACGTCATGAAGGCGTTATCATCATCGTACAGCCTTGACACAGCGACCGATCACGGAGAAAAGGGGTATACAGTGGATATCCGATCCAAACCAAGATAACGGAAGACCGACAAAAAAAAAAAAAAAAACGACGCGATGCATCACAGATCCCATGAAGCGTGAATGTCTTGCGCAAGAGACAAGTCCACCTGTGAGAGTGCGCTCCACTCCTCCTTTGAGCGATCGAGCAAGAATGCCTCGATAGCGGTGCTCCAATCTTGGAGATCGTCGAGAGCACATTCACGTGCGAAATCATCGTCGGATGGGGTTTTCAGAGCAAGGTCGTCAAACCCCGTGTGGCGTTCTTGTTCGTAAGCAATCGAGATGGACTCGACACTGCATGGCTTCAAGGCGTCCAAGGTGGATGATAGATCGTCGACGAGGATACGCGAGGCGTTGATGTGTACGTGGGAGAGGCGAGGGGGAGTTGATGGTTGAGGCGGTTGCATGGGTTCCGAGGGTGAGGCGAGAGCGGCTCCAAGCTCAAATGAGCGCAGTGATGGACAGGCGTAAAGCCACGCTGTACACGCCTGGGACTCGCAGGAAGAATACATGCTCCCGGTGAGTACAAGCTTCTCCACCGGAGATGTTGCGGGCTGGTCGAGCTCGATGCTGGTGTCACAGCCTAGCCACGTGTCGCGGATTTCGAGGGTATGGAGGGAGGGGAGACGTAGAAGATTGGGGAGGGCGAGATCGCTTCCCAAAAGGGGGTGAGGAGGGACGTCAAAGTCGTTGGTGACGATGGGGACGTCGTATGGGACGTCACATGGGTCGACGTGTATGGCGGAACGGGTGATGCGAGACATGGTGAGATGGGAGAGGGAGGGAAGAGAAGCGGCGAGTGCGACGACCAGACGCTCTGAGCTGTTGGCGGGAGATGAGACGAGTGGGGAGTGAACGGTAGAGGGGAAACTTACACGGGTGCGACCTCTTCTCTGCCCCAGCAGCTTATCTCGAACGAGTGGACGTGGAGGAGATGAGAAAAGACAGGGATGAGTTTTTCGGGATCCAGAGAGGATGCAAGGGAGAGGGAGAGGACGTTGAGACGGGTGCAGGAGCGGAGGAGGGCGAGGATGGCGTCGGTCGGGGGGAGAGCCCCTGTGACAGGGTGGTGTTGTTTGGTGCAGATGGAGAGGGATCTGACGTATGAGCCATACTGGGAGGGGACATGGCGGACGAAGGCGTGGAGTGACGCAGTCGAGGGGAGGGTTACGTTGGCGAAGATCGCGGGCAGGCACAGAGCGCGGGCGGGGGAGGATGTGGAGGAGAGGGCGCGGATGGCGTGTTGGGGGAGGATGTTGAGGATGGCGAGGTGGAGTTCTGTAGGGAGGAGTTGCCAGGACATGTTGGCGGACTGGGGGATGGTTGAGGGACGGGACGGGTGAGGTATTTGTATGGAGGATAAGACTAATCTCCATCTTTGTCGGCTGCTTGTCTGAACCGTGTTTCGTCCATCCCGATTCACAAGGACCCTACATTCCCACGCCCTCTCCGCCGCCGTGGTAGAAACGGCGAGAATCCGTCCGGAGACGTTCCGTCCGGCGCGGCTATCTGCTCCGCTCATCCCGGCTTGCATCAAGCCACTCTCTCCCACTCCCTCCCTTCTCCTCATCCAATCTATCACTGCGCAGCCTGCATTCTTGCCCCTGTAGCGTCATCTTTCTCGTTACAATGCGACCGTATCTTCCATGTTCGACTTCGACGGCCACTCATCCTTTATCGCGCGAATGAAATCGCCCTTGCCCCCATTGGCCGCCCGCTGCTGATAAGTTATACAGCAATCCTTTTTCGAGGCGTGAGGACCGTTTTGCTTTTTTATTTTTTAAAGTTCGGGCCAACAGTGCGGACATCATGATCATACATATTATTGATGAGGCAACCCTTTCCAATCAATTCGACACATTTTTGACGTGACTTGGGCCGTGCTAGTCCTCGGTTGGAAAAGCCCCGTCGTCTTCTCGGTTGATTTTTGCTGTGTTCAGAGCGTCCTTCTGAGCCGCATCAATGCAGTACCCTCCACGTCACCCGCGCAGACGGACACTGTCCCCTGCTTGTTTCCATGCTCGGTTGCCTTACTTGGCTGTGCCCATCGACATCCTCGTCGGAGTCCCAACCGGCGTCCGCCAGCAGCGCTTCACGGTCACGCAGGTGCCACCACACAACTACACATCCATGTGTTGCACGGCAAAACTCTCGCGTTTTAGCTACATCCACATGGGGGAGATGGCAGAGACAGAAATCGTTTCATGCTTTGCCTGCACTCGCCGCTGCTTTCGCATCCTCTGCCGCTGCCACTGCTGGGTTCACCTTCTTTCCGTCTTTCCAGCGGATGCGAGGAGGCGGGGCGCGGTTGCGACGCCCCTCGCGTGATCGTACCCGGACAACTAGGGGTGATGAAATGCTTAGCGGACATCGCGGACGGATCTCGAGGCGTCTCACCATGCGAGTGAATGGCGCACGAGACACAATACGCGAGTTTAATGTACAGCTTTGGAATGACGTATTCTGCTCCACCCGAGAGGAGAGGGGGGGGGGGACGGATCAATGACCCACTTCAACGAAAAGACAGACAACCTCAAAGAAACCCACCAGGATAAACGCTCGCCTCGCTAATATCACGCACGGCCGCGCTCTCCACCATGTTCCGCACGGTAAAACGCTTAATCGCCTTGTCTTTGGCGACGCACCGTGAACAGTTGGAGCAGCGGACGAAACCGACGTGGCCGCGGTGTTTCTTGTTGCGACCGCCGTTTCTTCTTTTCTTGGTCTGTCGAACAGTGGGTGAGCGATGAGGTGGGCGTTGGCGTCGACGGTGCGTGTGGGGACCCTCCATTCCACCCATCCGTATCCGCCCAAACGTGCTGCCATCCATCGCGTCCAATCGTCCTTTCCTCGCATTGGATGGGTCCCCAGCACGGAAACATGGGCCGTCGTTTACATGTCAGGGACTGGGCTTACCATGTTGCAGAGTGTCTTGAGCGTTGTCGGTCGTCGTCTCTCGCTCGACCCCATCCTCACATCCGCCCTCGGCATTTTCCGGGTTAATTCCCACGCTCAAGGTATAACCTGCCCTGAGTCATGATTGGGATCCACCCGATCATAGGCCAATTAGTAACTTGGAGTAGCAATTTCAAGCGTGTATACAACTTGTTCCAGACAGATCCAACCAGCCACGGCTCATATGTACGCATGCACTTTTTTTTTTTTGTTCCAACCCCCCCTTTCCTTCTGTTCAAAACACGGTCTCGGTCTCATTCTCGTCCTTCGGATCCACACACTGTCGCCTCAACGCAGCTTGCTCCTCCGTACTCTTGAACACCTTGCTCAGCGTAAACTTGGCATCGCATTCTATCCGGAATTCGTCCGCGCGAGGCGACTGGATGTGTTGGAGGTAGGTCAGAATCTCCAGTGCATCCTGTGAGAGAGTTGTTCGATCAGTGAACGGGATATAGCATGTTCAGATGGCAAAACGAACCACGACACAGAGTTGGACACCGCCCGTGAGCGTCGTGAACAATAGATTCTCAACCTCTTCCCTCGGCGCCTCCAAGATATGCGACACCTTGGCAGAGGCGAGAATGGCGGGGGCAGACGACGAGTGGTGTTGTAGATATTGCGAGTTGAAGGCGTCCAACGAGACTTCGGCGGGCTTTAATGCAGCCACGGATTCATCGAGGACAGACTTGATCGGCTCGGGGACGTCGCTCACGGAAGCCACTGCACCGAAAGACAATCGCGTTGGTAAAGACATGCCAGTGTGAACCTCCGGGACCGGGGACCGCTCACCAATGTTTGCCAGTTGTACGATGCGGACATGCACTTCGGGATGGTGTGGATCCTGCGTGTGCGCGCGACGAAGCGCTCGTGCGGCTTTCAAGTATTTCTCTGCAAAGAAAAAAATGTAAAAATCTCGTCGCCAGAGACGACCATTCAAAATATGCACTCTGCCGTATCGCAACGTCAAACAAGGTCACGTTCACGTCTATATTGTCCTTCCCAAACTCTCCCAGCGTCCCGAGGAACTTGCTCGCCCGGTCCAACGGATCATCCGCCGCGAAGAGTTTCAGCCCCTCTGGATCGTCATCCTGGGTCGGGGGTGGTTCGAGTCCCTTGTCTTCAATCTGTTTCGTCATGCCGCGCACTACGAACCGGAAGGTGATATTGTATGCATGCAAACTAATAAGACGATGTCTGAATTCACCCTTTTGTGAGCTCGTGTCGTCATAGTCTTTGGAGGATTCGGTCGTGGCTTTGTGCGCCGCCTTCTTTGCCTTGTTGAGTGCTTTCTTGGATACTTCGAGCGAAGGTTCTGCCAGGGAAGATCGATAAAAAAGAAGACGTGCGACGAAGGGTTGGAAGCCTTACCCGATGGCTGTATGGATTTGACTATCGAGGGATCGTCGTAGAGCTGAATCCATATCTGGTGACAATCCCGTTAGTGTAGGATACTTGCGTAAGAGAGAGGCATTACTCGAGCGCTCCACACCGCAGCATGGATATATCCAGGGTGAGAGGGGAGATGGTCTTCCCATCCCAACATCCTGTAACAACGAGATGAGTCATTGATGACTTCAAGTGGATGGGGTGGCATCGACGCACGCAAAGTGAGAGCCAAGCATACTGATACGAAGCGAATACATGTGGAAGTCGTAATGCTCTTCGCGGAAACCCTGGAACATCTAAAAACAAGTTCGAGCGCCGACTTGGAGTATCGGACAGCGAAGCCTGTACCTTTTGGATATTGTAGTACGTCTTGAGCGCAAGGTGGTATGTTCTCAGTCGTCTCTGCGCGTCACCTAATTCCGTAAGATAATGTAACGCCTGCATCTCTAACAGGTCCAAGCCAGGTGGTGCGTCTTTCTGAAGAGGCGGTCAGCGATATGGCAGGGAATATTGTGCGCAAGAAAGTCGACCTTGGTGAACAACCCCAAGACATTGTCTGCTTCGTTGATCATCCCTGCGCGCAGACGGTATTTACCCGACTTGGTGTTCACATACCGATCTTGTCCGTCGAGTCTCCGAGCGTCGTCCATGGCGCGTACGGCCCCATAAGGGTCTCCGACACGCTTCAGCAATCGCGCCTTCGTCATATACAGCTCAGGCAGTGTCGGTGTATGTTCCATCGCAATGTGGAGAATCTCCAGCGACTCTTTATATTGTCCCAGGAAGGAATAGTGTTGTGCAAGAAAGTAAAGCGTCCAGAGATATTCTGTGGGATCTGATGATGTTGACGGTTGCGCTTGATCGTTGGGTGCGACACTCGAACGGATATCTTCAACAATCTCCTGGATCGACTGAAGCTTGAACGAATCAGTATAAAGCTTTTTGACGTCGCTAAAGAGGGAGGGTATTCCTTTCCGAAGTGCACGCTCGAGGTAGGGCTTCACCAACTCCTGGAACTTTTCGCCTGCAAACATTTCGAAAGATTTAGTTTGCAATAGAATCATGGCTTACCTTCCGCGATAGTCAGAGCTAGCCGTTGATGAGTATTCGCCTTTGGGTGCTTGGACGAGAAGTCTTCGAGGATGCCAAGGGCTTTTGTTCGCGACTCGTCAGTCAGGCTGTCTTTCATGGTGTAAGACCGCGCCAAAAGAGGTAAGTATCGCGCGTGTTACCAAGATCGATTCCAGCATTGGCGATGAAACCTTTGTAATAGTCTCGACTGTCGGGATTGTGGTCAATCAGTTCTCTCCACGATCGTTCGGCTGTCGCTGCCCATTCCTCCTTTTGTGCGCTATCTGCGTCAGCGGTCGACTTCAATTTTCCGAGAAGACGTGCTTATAGGCAGGATAAGCAGACCGAGGATAGGCAATTCATCGTGGCTCACCTCTGCATTCTGTGATAGCTGGACGATTGACCAACAGTTTATCCTTTATCTTTCTATCAAGCAGGGACAAGGCATCCTGCCACTCTCCCAGCTCTTCCATTAGACGGATATGGAAGAAAACTAGTTCTCCATATTCGGTATCGCGGATAGGAACGTTCTAAGATGCAGAATTAATGGGGACGGTGAGACAACGATGATCAAATAATACCCGTAAGAAACCTTCCATATGATCCATGTGACGTCTTGCTTCTGCTACATTGCCGGCTAGCTTGTATGCAATTGCGACGCCGACCCAGTGGACACGTGAGTACGGACGCAGTCGAAGCATGTGGAGGCGCGACTCGACGAGCGCGTCGTATTGGCGGCTATGTGTTTGGAGGATAGATGTTTCTCGAATGATGTTGAAGTTGTCCTATATCCTCAAGGTCAATGTGATGAGCAGATATGTCGCGTGTGTGTCCACCTTCTCGTACTTGAGCGCCATCGTGTAAGATTTGAGGGCTTCTTCGTAATTGTGTTCTCCCTTTTGTATGAGGGCCCAAACGTGCCAACATATATGCGATTGGAGGTCTTTGCGCATGCCCTCCTTTATCAAAGCTATGCCTGCATCGCGCTCACCGAGATGAACCATCACGAGGCCCTTCATGCACATGGTTTCTGTAGCAAATCAGACAAACGACGCGGCAAGGAAATCAAGGATGAACTCGCCGCCATGCTGCGGATATTTCTTGAGGATCTGGTCAGCGATTTTCCGTCCTTTCGAGAGCAGCTTTTGTTCGTACGCCTGCAGGAGCTCTGAGAAGAGTTTGCGTTCCTTTGGTGCCAGGGGGGGTGGCGAAGACATGATGATGATGGAGGTGGACTGGGGTATGTTCCTGTCGTGGGTTTAGCTAACGACTACTAACAGCTTGCGGTGCTGGCGTGTCGCTGTCAGCGCTTGCCTCGACTCTGCTGGACCGAGATAATTCCCGGCAGAATCGGAGTTTCAATTATCCGAGTCGTGTCGAGCAGCTTCCTGCAGCTCCCGATGCCAGTCCTCACCGGGGGTAGCCTTGAGCTGGATTGCTGGACGATAATCTAACTACTGCAGCAGCGTTACCGTACGGATCGTACATGCACAACGACAGATCGGCACACGCCCGGCAGGTAGTCGGACTCTGAATTTATAAATCTCCGACCGGCTCAGGGACTTGGACGCGCTCGGACGCGTTGACTGTCAAGCGACACTCTGCCAGCGCCGATCACGTCCCGCTCACTGTCACTGTCGACGTCCACGACGATGGTGGCACAAACGCGCACCGCCAATGCGCCCTCAAAGAAGCTTACTTTCAACGAGAAGATCGTCGGCAGGTCCCTTCCCACCGACACGCTCCTCAAGAAGCTCAAGGCCCTTCATACCGAGCTTGCAGAACTCGACCAGGACCTCGCCGATGTGAACTCGCTCTCCCCCGTGCGCTCACAGCTCATCAATACGTCTCTCCTCCTCCACAAGGACAGGGGCGTCAAGGCGTACACTGCGTGCTGTCTGGCGGACATCCTCAGGCTATACGCACCGGACGCCCCTTATACCCAGAACGAACTCAAGGACATCTTTCAGTTTTTTTTCAGGCAGCTTGCCGCAGGGCTGAAAGGTGCCGATGCACCGTATTACAACGAGTACTTTCACCTGCTCGAATCTCTCTCCACTGTCAAGAGCGTGGTGCTCGTGTGCGATCTGCCACACGCCGACGAACTCATGTCCGAAATCTTTCGCGAATTCTTTGCGCTCGTACGACGTGACCTTGCAAAAAAGATAGAGTTATTTATTGCCGACATCCTTGTCGCCCTCATTGACGAGTGTCAGTCCCTCCCAAGCGATGTCTTGGAGACCATTATGGCACAATTCTTGGACAAGAATACGGTGCGTCGTGGGGCACACTGGTCATGCTTTCTCGTTCATGTCACCCCTTCAGCGTCTGGATCAGCCTGCCTACAGACTCGCGGTGCAGATTTGCAACGCGACGTCGGACAAGTTGCAACGTCACGTCTGCCAGTACTTTACTGACATCATCGTCACTAATTCACGCAACCTTGAGTCGGAGAGTGATTTTGATGAAATACGCACTGCACACGATCTCGTCAAGCAACTCAGCAAGTCGTGTCCGTCATTGTTGCACAGCGTAATACCACAGCTCGAGGAAGAGCTCCGTGTGGACCAGGTTCAGGTGAGGTTGATCGTAACCCAAGCGCTAGGAGAGATGTTTGCGGACAAGGGTGGCTCCGATCTCATCAGAAAGTATCCAACGACATGGAACGTGTGGTTGATGCGCAAAAACGACAAGGCAGCGACTGTGCGTCTGAAACTCGTCGAGAGTGTCAGAGGACTACTCTTGAACCTCCCTGAACACAGAGAAACTGTCGAAGGCAAGCTCCAATCTCAGGACCTGTAAACGACAGCCTTGACATGCTCCTGAATAGAAATGCTTCAGCTCAAACTCCTTGATCCCGACGAGAAAGTTCGTGCCGCAGTGTGCAAAGTGTATTCTCAGCTCGATTACGAGACTGCGCTCCACTATGTCTCGGAAGTACAACTTCGGGCAGTTGCTGGTCGTGGAATGGACAAGAAACATGCCGTCCGTGTAGAGGCCATGAATGCGCTTGGCAAACTATACAGCCTTGCATATCCGGAAATGTACGTCCTATTCTCCCATGAGTGTTACTGTCTGATGCATGTATATTTCAGCGAAAATGGTGACTCGTCCGCGGTCAGACATTTTGCATGGATTCCCAATGAGATCTTGCACATCTCCAACATGACATCTGAGGCCAAAGCTGCTGCGGAGCAAGTCATTGCCGATTTCGTTCTCCCGTTACCTTCGTCTTCCACTTCTTCCGCCTCTACGTCGAAAAATGTTGAGGTTGACGAGGTAGCGTGGACAGATCACTTACTCAATATCATGCAGCATCTAGATGATCTCGGTGTCAACACAATTCTGAGTATGAGTGGGATCAAAGCAAAGTGCGTTGATCGATTTTCTTATTGTGGGCAACGAGGATCGATATCGTGCATAGTCGCCCGACCATGTATGAACATTATCTGCAAGCATGCATACAGAACAATGTAAGCGCTTCGTGGATGTTCGCCCTGGTTTTCCTTATCGGTGCCTGTTAGGGTGGCGTGATCGACGAAAACGAGGATTCCATCGTACAGCGACTAAATAATGTGGTCAAGCACTTGTCTCGTACGTGATGTTCGGGATCGTGTTCAATGCATTGACCCTCTCTATGTACTAGGTCAATTCCCCGATCCCCAGAAAGCAGCTGAAGACATGCATGAGTTTGCCACGGCAAACGAGAACAGGCTTTATAAGCTACTCAAGACGTGTATGGATCCCCAGTCTGAACTGAAAAGCATCGTAAAAGCCTCAAACGAGTTCCTACGGCGCGTAGAGCAATCACTCGAGTCCACGCTCTTGACGATGACTATCTTTCTTCGTCGCGCGACGCTTCGTGTCGTCAACCAGTCGTCCATCTCGACCCTCATCAAGAGAGTCCAGAAGTCGGCTCCGTCGTCGAAGCATGCCCAACAACTTTTAACTTTTATATCGAAACATTGTCCGCTTCTCTATAAATCCCATGTCAGCGAACTCACAAAGGCGATCGCCGATGAGAAGAACGTGATTCTGGTGGAGGTTGGCATGCATGCACTCGCAGCTGTGGTGAAAGCTGATGAATCCGAAGCGGCATTGGACAAGTATGTTTCTTTATTCCATCTCGAGGCAGTTCGCTGACATGGACATCATGGTTGTTTAACGCGCAAGACGAACGCTAGAACGCATAACGCGATTTGCGCTTGGAGAAAATCCGAAAATTGCCAAGTTTGCGACCCGCTTACTGGCTTCCTTGAAGGATCATGAAGATGCTTGTGTGAGCATCATTGAAGTACGTGTCTCTGTCAGTGCTCGAATTTGAAGTTTGTTCATTGCTTTGAAGTCTATCTCGGAGAAGCTTTCGGAAGCTACGCCCGAGAAGCTTGTTGCCCATATGACTGTTCTAGCACAGATGGCGCGCTCCAAGCCCGACGCATTCGAACATAGGGGTGACACTATTATGGCATTTTTGATCAAGAAACTGCTCATGGGTCGACGGTCAAAAGATTTAGTGAGGACCCTGCACTTTGATTCTCTCCAGATTGAGATCTGACTTTTTTTCGTGATCCAGGAGGAAATGGACGTCGATGACGACTGGGTGGAAGATGACGACATGGCACCAATACAAAAGGCCAGGATCCTCGCGTTGAAAGTTTGTCGAAACCGGTGCCTCGCCAATGCGCCTGCCGAAACCCCATTGGAGGTTGCCACACCCGCGCTTAAAATGTTTTCAACATTACTTGAGCATTCTGGATCATTCTCGGCAGACGCGCCAGACAGGTTAGGTTCTCGGGTGGGCGTATTATTTGGGATATGAGGCTGACGTATCACACTTAGTTCGCCGGTGAAGTCTCGCATGCGACTACAAGCCGCTGTGTCGCTTTTACACCTTTCTACCGTCGAAGCGTTTGCAAACGTGATAAATAGCAACTTTATATGGCTCGCGATCACAGTCCAGGTAAGGGGTCTCTTCAAACTGATGTACTCGCTGACGGCGATGTACATCCGCTCAGGACCCATGTTACCACGTTCGAATAATCTTTTTAACAAAACTCGTGTCTCTGCTAACCGCACGGAAACTCCCGCCACGCTTTAACACGATACCATTCCTTACAATTCACGATCCTGAGGCCGATGTTCGAGACAGGGTAAGCTCTAGTCTGCGAAATTCGGTGCTGAACATTGAAGCCTTTTCCAGGCCATAGCTTATATTTCCTTTATCTCGAGATCTCTTCCACCCGCCGCACGCGTTGACCAACTAGAAATAATTTTCATCCGACTCCTTCATCTTCTCGCGCATCATCCCGATTTTTCTACTGCGCACGAAAACATGCAAGAGATGGTGAAGTAGGCTTTCGACCCCTTCCCTAGTTGAGTCCACCCTTATGCGCTCATCTTGCCCTTTAGATATATTGAATTTTACCTCGATATGATCGCGAGTTCTGACAACATTGCGCTCCTTTATCACCTTGCAATGAAAGCCAAGACCGTGCGCGACTCAGAATCGCATACGTACAGCGAGGTGCGAAGATTTTTCACCGACTTGCAACCGTTTGTTGATTTTTGTTGCGTATCACTGAATCTAGAACCTCTATACGACGGCAGAGCTCGCCCAGGAGTTGATCAAGGCCCGCGCGCAAGCTCGCTCGTGGACCCTTCAGAGTTACCCCGGTAAAATCAAACTGCCCTCGGACATTCTGCGTGCGCTTCCGAATTCAGAAGCTGTCGCCAAGGTAGGCTGCATAACCGGACGAATTGCGTGGAGGGATCGTACTGAGAAACGGTACAGGTGGTTAAAACACAGTATCTGTCTGAGGAAACCATCGCTTGGCTGAAGGAGATTAGGGGGCACAAGCCAGCCGCGGCCACAAAAGTGCGTCGAAAATCAAATTTCACAGTCGCTTGTTGATTCATTGACGCCCTTGATCTGTAGGAGAAGAAACGGGAACGGAGGGAGGCAAGGGATGGCAAGTCCCCGCCTGCCAAGCGCAAAGCTTCTCGAACTCGAGCAAACGGCGCACCAAAGTGGGTTCCTGGGCGGTGCGGAGTAGAGCTTCCCGCTGACGTCAAACTTCTTGACAGGCGTGCCAAGACGCAGAAGTCGGCGCGGTGGAACAGTGATCAATCAGAATCAGAAGACCCATCATCGTCTGATGAGGAGTCGGTTCTTGATCTATCAGAGAAAGCGACGTCCCCGAGACGCTCTAGTTCTGTGCCGAGCGAAACCGGTCAGGCAAGCAACAAAGAAGAGGACGGCGGCGAACCATCCGAACGAGAGAAGAAATTCGGTAGGAAGGCAAGAGTGAAGGCGCAGGTGAGTCACAATGCAGCGCTGTTCGACCCAACGGCATTGATGGGTTCGAAAAGGAAAAGATAAGCAAGCAAAGAAAGAAGAGTACGGCGCGACCGAGAAAGTCTTGACGGTGTTTAGAAACGTGGTATGGATTTGTATACAACCTATTCGTGATGCCTTGTATTACTATACGTGTTTTGTTGCTCTTTATGCTTTGATTCGTCTTCGTGCAGGTTGGCCGCACGCTGTGAGTTACGCCATGAATATTAACGTAATTCGACTCTGCCCGTGCATCGGATGGGTCAAGCGTCTTCTATCTGTACGAGACTCATCCCCACAGCATTCTGGCCCGGCGGTGCACTACTCGAAAGCTGGTCAGGAAACTGGAAGAAGGTGAGTGTCTTTCTTATCATCGTTTTGACCACACGACAGGGGTGCGATTCTGTGGTGCATGGGACAATTCTTGGACATTATTCGGAATCAGGACAGGACCTGACTGCAAACTTCTAAACTGACGTGAGCCGTACGTCTTTTCTTATAATCATGCTGTTCCTGGATTCATTCCATCTGCTTGAACTTCCTGCTAAGGTGAAGAAATCCAAGTGCAAAAGTTGTCAACTTCAAGTTGTTCATGTGTGCCCTGGGGATTTATTATACACGACCCTCTTGGCAGTACGTCAGATTCTCCAAAACTAACTCGATGTGTTTCTGGCCAGAGGGACCAGGTCCTACCGTATCGCCCAGAATTCCCGGGTCTGAGCGCCTTGCCCGTTCTGCGTGGACGCGCAAGTAACCCTATGGATAATGCGTCGCTGGTCGACTCCGAAGGAAGGCTTGACCGAGGGCGTTTCGCCACGCGACGGATTGCGGGGTACGCAACCCTCAGGGCAAGGCTCACTCTATTTTGCCATGGCGTGACTAGGGTAAGCCATTGCTCTCCGGAAAACGTCGCTGCGGGGGGTTTGTTAACACGGTTTTGTACGATTCGTGGGCTCTTACCTCGTGCGCTTCCGGTCCGTTTTCGAAATGTCTCATTGTGAATCGTTCACATGCGTCATCTACAGTTGGACGTTTACATTGTGCTACAGTCGTAGTCGGGGAAACCCAGTCAGCATTCTAAATGCGTGAGGTGCACCGGTCGGACCGGACCGGCCGTTTTTCTGCAGGGTAGCGTTTGTGAGTTCCGCGGGCAAATCTGAAACGTCCGATTACAGCTGATGGTAGATATTATCCCTGACAACATCGCGGAGCTGTACATGTCATCCGAAACGACGGCGAGTCGCCCACACCGGGTCCCATTACTTTTGTGATTTCTTCGATCCAGCCTGTCCCGGTATGAAGTGCTGGTGGTTAAATTTGTTAGGTCGTCAATTTTGGGAAATTGTTTTGCCTTTTATTTCTGTTCATCGATAAGGTAGAGCATGACCTTTCCATTGACCATTACTAGCGCAGAGGATGGGGATTGGCACGTGCATGCAAGTCATCTGCAAGGCCGTCTTTTTCCTTGCTGATTCGGTGGCTTGCAGTGGTTGCGTGCAGCGCCTCAACTCTTTATTCGAGTAACGCGCGCAGCAGGATCAGCGTGTCCAAGTTGTGCTCGTTTTGCAAACAGGGACCGGAGGTTTCATCGAGTGTCTTTTACGTTTTCTGAAAACGTCTGAACAGAGTGCAGTTTTCGGGCCGTTTGAGCGAATGATGCCGGGGACCATAGCGGTATGTCCCTTTCTCGTCCGTGATATATTGATGCTTGAATACCGGTGTATATGCACTGGCGCTTCTTGCGCTAGGTGAGCAGTGTGTACTTGTTTGACGTGCACATGGGTGTTGGCGTCGACATCGACTTTAGTGGGAGGGCGTTGGAAAGTATCTAGTCTTACATTTCATGAGCACTGGGCCGATTCCTCACAGGGCAAAAATTATAAGGGCAGATTCCCCCACGCAACTTGACGGGAACCATATGATCGTATCTCGCGTAAACCATTTTGTTTTTCCTCGATTGTCTCATCGCTTCAACATTGTTTGCGTTGCCGGGCCAAGGTTCTGGCTTTCGTACGTCAGGACCTCTGCACGACTGTATGCTCCGTCACGAGTAAGTTTGAAACATGCCGGGACCGCGTCAAACGGAGGAACAGCAAGCCAAGTGCACAACGAGATGTCGGATTAAAATCAGATAGAGGCATGGGAGGATGCGAGAGCGAGTTGGGATGCGCTACCAGTACCAGCGGTGCCGAAGAAAGAATGTTGCTTCCAGGCGAGGTTGAATGGTGGGCGAGAGAGATCAATGTGTCCAGGTTATGTGACGAACCTTCTGGTAAGATGAGAGTGCCCCCCTGATTGTGACAGGATGCGCGTGTTCCTCGTGGTAAGGCACTACTAGGAGTGCGCCATGCACATGACAAGATGGAAACTCCGTACAAGTTAAGTTGCACCCTTTGACGGTCTGAATGAAGTGTGGATAATATATAGATAATAGTCGTGTGATTGAGAGACGCGACTCCGTGGAATCAGGGATCGAAATACAAGATGTGGCATGATAGTGAAAGGGGTTGTTACTGGCTATCATATACCGCGGCGTGAAACGAAATTCTGTGGAGAGAGTAAAAAATAAGATGACATCCAAACGATGGCTGCATAGGACACCCACCTCCAAGTCCTGTAACGTCGCAACGGCAAGTACAAACTTTCTGTTGGAATCCGTCACTAGATCGCTGTCAGTCCATCGCGCAACTGAAAATATCCGAGTTGGCTCGCCTAAAGCGAAGATGTTGTTGCGCAGAAACTCCGCCAGCTCAGCAAGGGGCGTATCAGGTGTGATGATAGTGTATGGATGCGATTCGTTGCGTTTGAACCTGGTCATGTATTCCATGATGGAATCATTCTAGTGAGGTAGTCGAAAAAGGCAAGTCAGCAGTAGATATGAGGAGACGGTCTAGCAAGGGAAGAAGGAAACGTATGTACTGGATTTGCATGTCCTGCCTGCCATTTGGCTTTCAGTGCTGCAGGATCGACGTAACCAAGTGGTCGTCTATGCTTGTCGAGCACCCTACGATGAAGAGGGTAGGGTCAATCGGCGTGTGCAGAATGAGAGGATAATCACGGTATGTGAGAGAAATCGCGCTCGTATGCCAGCTCGATAGCACGCGAGATGGATTCGTCAGCTGGAAGTGAGAACGCTGGAGGTAGTTGGAGATCCTGGTGATCGATAAGTTCCTGAGCATCACCTGTACAGAGACTGTGGCACCTCCACGACTGCCCCGCGATACTTGTCTAGTGGTAGCATTGAGACGCTGCGTGGTGGGGGAACTGAGAGAACGGAGGCAGCCGTGTTCACGATCAAAGGTTGGACTGGGTGGAATTCACACGTGACCTCAACCAGAGTTCAAGCAGAGATTCTCAACGAGTACTCGGTGCTCAGTACTCAATCATATTCAATGCTCCCCAACTGGTTTGTACTCTGAGCCCAGCTCCAACTTGCACAGTGCACGCAGCTCACGAAGGATATGATCTGAGCTAGCACGTGACGACTCACGTTCAAGGAGTCGACGCGCCTTTGTAATTAACTCGCGTTCGTCTCTTGCAAACGGCGTATGCTCTAGGTCAGTATCATTACCGCCAAAAGCTACACTTCTGGGCATACAATTGCTTTACACACGTCTTGTACCTCCCTGACTTGAACCGTCATCCCTCAGCATCGAATAGTATGAGTGAACAAGCCCAGGATCATTCGCAACCTCCACCAGGTCCTTCACCCATACAAAGGCTCCACGAGTCACTCATAAATCGCATAGCCGCAGGAGAGGTGCATCTCTGCGTTTCTTCTCATCAGCCTTGGAGTAGCTCACTTGTCAGGAAGATCATACATAGACCGGCTTCTGCATTAAAGGAATTGCTTGAAAACTGCCTGGATGCTGGTGCTACATCAATTCGTATTACTGTCAAGGATGGTGGAATGAAATTACTCCAGGTTCAGGACAACGGTTGCGGCATACGCGTGCGTGTGCTCGTCTTTCGCTGTGATTTCTGTTCGCGCGCTGACTCCTTTGACAGAAATCTGACCTACCCATCTTAGCCGAGCGATTCACGACCTCAAAAATCAAAGCCTTCTCTGACCTGTCTCGATTAACGACCTATGGTTTTCGTGGTGAAGCGTTGGCATCCATATCCCATGTGGCCCACATGTCCATTGTGACAAAAACTAAGACCGATTCCTGCGCTTGGAAGTAAGTGCTTCAATAGCTTCTCCGGATATCAAGTCAACACTCTCACGCAGAGCATGCTACTCTGAGGGCGTGTTGGTTCCCCCAAAGGCAGGTCAGACGCCAGATCCCAAACCTTGTGCTGGAAATGATGGAACTACCCTCATTGTATGTTCCTTTTTTGATGACTTGATGTTGAATCAGTCCTCACTGAGTCAGATCGAGGACATGTTTCATAATACGCCAACTCGCTTGTCGGCATTGCGTAGCCCGTCCGAAGAGTATGCAAGAATCCTTGATGTCGTGACCAAATATGCGGTTCATAACTCAAAGGTCGCATTCCTTTGTAAAAAGGTGTGTAAACTCGATGGTGTATTCACTTTCTTGCTAATCACCCGGACCAAGGCTGGATCCGTTACTCCAGAACTCTCCACTTCGTCCACATCCATTGACCAAGCAATCCGCCTCCTGTATGGTCATGCCATAGGGAAAGAACTCTTGCGCGTTGAGGTCTCTTCATCGTCTACTGACGGGATCTCACGGCCCATTGGATCCGATGACATTGATGACGCTGAAAAGTGGTTCGCTGAGGCCTATTGCACGAGTCCGAATTATCAAGCAAAGAAGACGGTGTTCTTACTTTTCATCAACCGTAAGTCAATCTTGGTGTGGGGTGAATGCTGAGTAGTTCGGTTACTCATGATGTTGCAGACCGCCTCGTCGAGTCGTCCAGCATCAAACGGGCAATTGAAAGTGTATACAGTGGGGTACTGCCCAAAGGTGCATTCCCATTCGTATATCTCAGGTGCGAACAACAACCCATAACAAGACTAAGCATTAACAACATCAGCATTGAGATAGATCCCCGTTCTGTGGATGTAAATGTACATCCTACGAAACGAGAAGTTATCTTTTTGAACGAGGAAATGATAACGGAGCGGATATCAGATGCTTTACAGCAGATGGTCACTCAAAGTCATTCCAGGACCTTTGAGTATCAGGTAGGCTTGAGCGTGATGCTTTATCCGTGTCTTTGACAGTCTCTAGACATTGCTTACTGGTCGCTCGAACGAGTCGAATACCACAGACAAGCGGAAAGCAAGAGAGGAAGAAGAGGGTGAAGAAGAGGACGAGGAGGAACGTCCGGCTTCGGCGTCTCATCGTATGCTTTCCTAACATTCTGGTCTTGTTGTCGCTTATCGTCCTTTAGCTCCGAAGTTGTATTCGCAACACAAAGTCCGCACCTCACTTCACGATCGTACTCTCGAATCAATGGTCCCGGTGTTGAACCCATCACGTTCTGACGGCGATGATGTTTCCAAAAAAGCAATCGGCCTCCGCGATATCCCCGAGTCCAATTGTGATCTAGCTTCCATCCTGGAGCTCAGGAAGTCAATCCAAAAGGGCGTGCACCATGGTTTGTCGCATTGGCAGTTCACGTGGAAGACAGATGCTTAGTTCATTCGACAGACCTGACCGAAATAATAAAGAAGCATACGTTCGTTGGAATTGTGGATGATTATCGGTGTTTGTCACTGGTCCAGCATGCTACGAAACTTTATCTTCTCAACCACGCAGCATTGGCGTACGTCGCACCTAGTGTGCTGTACTCATACCTAATTTGACGCTCATGTTCGCAGCGAGGAGATGTTCTACCAGCTCGCTCTCATGCAATTTGGCAGTTATCGTCGGTTAAAGCTAGACCCTCCTCCACCCCTGCGTACTCTTTTGAAGCTCGCGGTGGACGCAGAACCAGGCACAGAGAAAAGTGGACTGAGCAAAAACGAAATCGTCGATGCAAGCGTCTCCTTCCACCTCTAAAACCGGTCTAAACTCACGATTGACCGTCTTCAGCGCATCATCAAAACGCTGCTCGCGCGCCGTGAGATGCTGGCTGAGTACTTTGAGATTAATATCACGTCAGACGGAGAAATCGAGAGTTTGCCACATCTCTTGAAAGAGTACACCCCTGACCTCAATAAGTTGCCCGTCTTCCTCATGCGACTCGGGCCACAGGTGAGGCGTTTTGCGTCATGAATGATCTCAACAGCTGATTAGAAGGGATTTGTTAGGTGCGATGGCAAACAGAGAAAGAGTGCTTCTTCACACTCATGCGCGAGCTCGCATACTTTTATTCTCCATCTCCATCACATTTCATACCCTCGATTCCCGATGGTGACCATACACAAGCAAAGGCGGCGACATGGCAAACCGAGCATGTCTTGTTCCAGGCAATGCGCAAGTTCTTGGTTGCACCAAGGTCGTTGCTAGAAAACGATGTCGTTCAGGTGGCCAACCTCCCTGATCTTTACCGAGTCTTTGAGCGGTGTTGATGCAGGAAACTGCCACGATTCTGTTACGAATACTACTCCTGTAATAGCTGTAATTCAAGTCATCATCCGTTCAATGTGGTTCGACTCTCGTGCGGCAGCGAGTGCGACCCGATTGCAAATCATTATTATACAAGGACTCTGGGTTCTGCTTCAAGATACATCAGTAAGTGAAAAAAAACATCCGTCGAATTCACGAAGTACTAGTTCGAATCTGCCCCATGACCAACGGTTCTGTACTGCTTACTCGCCGGGACCAAGGATCAAGGCAAGCCCTTCCCGGTATTGATCGCATTTGCAACTTGGCTAGTGTTTGGTCTGTTGAAGGCATACCTACAGGGGCGAATCAGCAGCATAAACAAACACAGACGACCTCGACGGTGCTCACCTCTCGTAACTTTCGAGGTAGAGCTCGTCTGTGCTACAGGTACTCTTGAACGAGGGGTGCTCGAACAGCCGTTTCAACCACGCATTGAACCTCGCCCCTTCTGGCATCTCGAATCCACGATAGTGTTTGAGAACATTATTCGCCCTGAATATCCCTGATGCATCCCCATTGTGAGCACATGCACACGAGTTGAACACCGTCAGTCGTTGGTTGACAAGCCCGGTTAGGACATGGGTCGACAAACCACGAACTCACAGGGTGCTACCATGACGTCCGCCCATCCGAGCTCGCCTCCCTCTTTCCACAACCCGGTCCCCCCGATCTCCTTGTCCGCCCGTTCAAAGAGCCCAACGAGCGTGTCGATGGCTGCTCTGAATTCGTTTCCGCCGGTGATTTGGGCCGCGGGGTCTTGGGCTTGGAGGTAGCGGTAAAAGGCGGGCACGAGGGTGCGGTTGATGTGGTCGGATTGGAGGCGTACGAGGGCCCGCGCGTCTGGGATGATATGTAAGTATGAGGTGTGGTTAGCGCGACGGGACGAGGGGCACGGCGAGGATCGTGTGTTACGGACATGGATCGGAGATGGGCGGAAAGAGGGTTCGTTTGGTCGATGTGGATGCGAGGCTAGATGAAAGAAAGAAAAGACGAGGGTGTGAACATGATTTCGAGGTGTTGGCGGCATGAGGGGGGGGTGTGGGGGAATGGAGATGGAGATGGAGATGGGATACGAACTCTTGGAGAAAGTCCATGATGACGGTGCTCTCGTTTAAAGCGCGGGGTGGATTGTACTTGTTGAGCCTTAAGGCGGGGACCAGGCCCTTGGGAGAGAGATCGAGGAGTTCCTTTGGCTTCCTGTATGGATCGACTTCGTCTGTCAAACGACGCATCGGTGTTCATATCATACTCGGGACCACGCATGCCAATGTGATGGTTTGGACGTACAATACTAATGCAGACGAGTGGGGTGAGTTGGAGTCGTTTTAGAGACGAGGTACATGGATCGAACGACGTACTTTGTACGGAATTCCGAGATATTCGAGGGTGACCCATGCACGTTGGACGAACGGGCAAAAACAGCCTGCAAAGAGGACGATGTCTTCATCGGCGGCGTGACGTTGGACGGTCTGGAGGGCCTCCCCAGTGCAAGAATTATGATAGATTTTTCCCGTGTCCGTCATGGTTGTTACTGTAACTGCCAGGGGCTGGGAGTCAACTCAAGTCCTTCACTGCCACACGTCCAACCGTTCACTTGTGAGCCGCAGGATGTTGATGAATTCACGGAAAACATCTTTTCTGCAGGTTCTACAACTACCACCAGATCTCACCGACGAGGTAAAACTTCCAACTTGCCATTGCGGCGTCGGGATGATACACTTTACATACGTCACTTCTCCAGGCATGCGCGCACGCCATTTCCCAGCTTATTTCCCTTGCCACGAGAGAACAGTCCCGTCCAGTGTCCCTCAAAGATATCTACGAAGCTGTCCTCCGATATGAGTGTGCAGAGTGTTTAGTGATTCGAACATCTCTTTACCCCGTACAGGAAATTATTTATTTTTTCTTCTTCAGGAGCCGCTCGACGTCCTTCCGATGTTGCTTCCCTGCCGTTACGACGGCGCCATGGACTTGATTGGCATCTGTGCACTCAACAACAGTCCGAAAGAAGCCATGATCGTGGTCCAGGAGGCGATCGAGTACTCGCAGATACGTTTGAACCATGAAGAGGACAAAGAGGACGAGGACGATCCCAATCTCGTACAGAGGGCCATTGGCATTGTTGTGCTCTGCTCTTCAGGTTTTTGTTGTGTTTTTTAACCAGGAGAGGTTTGAGCGACTGACTGAACAGGACAGCTATCTCTCGATCGAAACTTGGGAAGAGATCCGCAGTCGAGTTATGTTCTCCTGTCTTGGAAAACGTTACTTGTTTGATTGCCTCCGTTTCGCCGTTTGCCACAAAGGAGGAGGGTCGCGTACTCATTACTGAAGTAGCCCGCCTAGTCAAGTCTTTGAGTGTCTGGGCATCGGCGGTCACTGAGGCTAGTGGGCTACAAGAGATCAAGGTCATTCCATGCTTCACTGCTTGTTGAACCGTAGCTTATACCCTCCCAGATCCTTCTTCGTGGGCTGCTTGACACGGCCGTTGTAAGCTGTGCGTCATCGATCCAGGCGTCTCTAGCTGTAAGAGCTGCCGAGAATTATTTTCCCCGTTTCTTCGTCAAATCTTCAGCGATGGAGGGGTGGCAAGATGGAGAGGGTGCGATGTTCGAAGTCCAGGTACGTCTGGACAGATCGCCGGGATTAAAGCATATCACACCGTGCACACAGCTCGGACTTGAAAATCTGGGAGATTCCCCGCAGAAAACACACTGGCGAACCAGCTCGTTCAGCGATTTGATATATCTAGCGCATTCGACCCCTCCCGTGGCCCTGTCCCCCTCTGCACCCTCGGATCTTCATCACTTGCTTGTCAACGCCTTACAGATGAACATGGCCATCGACGAGTCATTGTTCTTGCTCTTCCGAATCCTCACTCACGAGCACACGGACATATCACCGGACGTTGCGACGTCGCTATGTACGGTGCTCACAGCCTTGGCAAGCACGCATCTCGACCCGACCATCAGGCAGCTGAATCTTCGATTGTTGTCCTTGACATTGTCCAAGCTTCCACCACCTCCAAGACTCGAAATACTTTTGACGCTCACTACGGACGAGGACTTTCCTCAGATCCGAGGTCCGGCTGTGGGACTCGTCAAGGAAGCTGTCTTGGAAGCGCTGGCACTCCCTTCAGACCGTGCATCTCGGAACCCGTTCGCGTCCCCCGAGTTACTACGTATATTTGGTGGCGTGCTATTTAGACCGAATCCCCCGGAGTTCTTTAGTGAGAGAAAGACGAGAGAAGAGCTAGCGCAATCATTGGAATTATTGCGCATCGCGGATTGTCTTTCATTTTATTATATCCTTTTACAACGAGATCGAGAAAACAAGGTACGTCCTGCTGCGCGGTGATTTCATTTTTTTTTTTCCATCTTACGCCATGCCACAAGACGGGAGTAAGGTCCAAAGGTAACGTCACGAGTGTACAAAGTTCCATTCTTCGACCTCTACGGCAATTCTTGGATGAGAATGCTGCCGGAGAAGGTGTGCCACATACATCATGGGCTCAAGGCCCACAACGTGACTCAAGATTTGTGCCCACGCAGAACCACCATTGATGGCCATGTTATCACTTCAAGTTGGCCTCGACCGCATAGAGAGCGCATTGCAAATGCTTGGTTTGAGTAGCGCTGTATAGCCGACTCATGCTTGTGTGCTTGATTAATGAAAATCATGCTTTTACTGGTCGGTAAGTGGTAGCCAGCTAGTCCTTGCCAAGCTGGACGTTTTAAAAGACTGTGTTTCGGGGGACAGTGAGATAGGGTACGATAGGGAATTTGGTGGGTGTCCGTCAGCGACACGAGCGGAGCGCTGGAGTGTTGAATGAAGTAATTCTGCCAATGGCCCTGGCACGTGCGACGCTCGTGCGGGTTGTCGGCCCGGACATAACTCTCAGCGCCAAAATGCATCCGCGGGTGGGGCGTGCTTGGCAATTAACAAGTGCCGACTTGCAACGAGGTTCGACATGGATCCATCGATATCAAGTGTACCTACTTCGCCCACTGATCCGTGTACGCGTGCACGTATGAAACTAACACTATACGCCCATCAAACAGCCATCAGGCACGAGTCGTCCTTCTCCTTCGATTCTTCAGATGTTCAGATCCGGGTGGGAAGGAGGGGAGGGGCTCCAACCCTCAAGGGAGTCGCTTCCTTTTGATGGGCTTCATATGTGAAAGACGCCGCCGTTCCCCTCCTCGGTAGAACCCAACGCCCCCCCCCAGAGACGTACAGTATATAGGCATGTCACTGTTGAACGCTTGACAGCCTTTGTTTTCAATATTAATATTGGGTTGGTTGCGCGTAAACGCGTATCAGTCACTCTCCGAGTCACCACTGCCAAGTTCACGTCGTTTCGTCTCCAACTCTCTAGCGGGAAATATGTGTAGCACTTGCCATCGGGATCATGGCGTTCCGTGTTGGCGGGATAGCGATACGTACGCGTCGTATCGGTCCTCCGTCCGTCACTCCACTGGCACTTTACCCATCCTCAGCCGATGATATCATGATAAGCCCTCAAGTCACCCATAGAGACGGCGTCAGAACCACGGCACCAAAAGGAAAACAGAGTCGATCGTTCATATTGTTTATCATACCCATCGTTTCACTTGTTGATCTCACATGACGAAAAAAAAAAAAAAAAAAAAAAGGTCCGACGTGCGCCCCGAGCCTGCGCCAAGTGCATACAACTGTCCATCGTGACGCGGGTCGTGTGCCATCGTACATACATAGTAACTCAAACCCTGGATTGCCTCTTCGAAACATGCTCGCATGCACATACATGTCTTTTTTTTTCTCTCGACAAGTACGGATTTGGAACGTACTGGTATCCGAGTCTGGGTGCAAGTATAAAAAGAAACAAGACCGTGTGTAATTTTTTTTTGTGGGTTGATGTTGACACGTTGACAGCCAACGAGGAGGCGCTCTATATTCATGGTATGTATACAAGTACATACTGCAAGTACTCCCGAGCGGTCTAAATTCCCGCAAAAGCCCCACGAAAGTCGTCCGGGAGCAAAAAGCACACCATACCCTGCGAACATGGACCGTGGATCAGACCTAGGATTGATACATGCAATGATACATTAAGACACGAAACACGCGCGGTGGAACCACCCCGGTCACCTCGGCGTGGACGGTAAAAGAAAGTGAACAGAGGGGAAAAATGCGGTGAACGTGCCAGATTCCTAATATGTACCGCAGTTAGCGTTGGGAGCACGCGGTACGAAAGTTGGAAGGAAGGGTGGTGCGTGGAGTCATCTGGTCATAGTCGTGTTTGCGACTGATACCGACGAACCTGCTCCATTCACGCCATCATTTCATAGTTCAGTTTCCCATCGCACCTCAGTTAAAGAGTAGTGTGTGGAATGGATACAACATCCAGGCGGTTACTACTATCGTCAAACTAGTGTTGGCACGAGAGTATAATGTAAGTAGGTCAGAACGAAGCATGTACCATAACTCAACCGAAACAAAGACAAAAATGAACTATACGATCGTGTGCTTTGATCGAACCCGGCCAAATGCAAGGTCAATATATAAACACCACAACCGTCCGGGTTCAGCTGGCATCGCTTCCTTGATCAGTGGTTCCTGGAAACCATCGAAACGCGCCAAAAAAAAGATACAGGCCACTCGAAAAGCTATGTTCGTGAGGTTTGGGAATTGCACCGTCAGGTGCAAGCGGAGTAAAAGAATCGGGAATAAGTCAGGCGATCTATCCTACATGCAATTTCCAAACGAAATCCCCCACGAGGTGAGAGTATTTAGTTGATTTTCTGATGCCGGAGCTCCAGTGTGCGGAGAGGGAAGTAGAGCAGACCAGTGAGGACAAAGGCAACTTCGAAGCCAATATCACCTGCTTTCGAACCAATCGGACCCACGAACCATACTTGGTTCATGCAGGGAATGATAAGGGCACATGAAAGGATGCCCGCGCCCACAGCAGCTACTCCCCATGGCAGACGCTCCGCAACATTCCAATCGGCTTGATTATAGGTACTGAAGTCGCCTCTCCGGAAATAGAAGTGTTCAACGAGGAGAACGCTACCATATGCGCTCGCCCAGTAGCCAATGAGACTAAGGA
Source organism: Caloboletus inedulis (assembly GCA_038092355.1). Classification (NCBI taxonomy): domain Eukaryota; kingdom Fungi; phylum Basidiomycota; class Agaricomycetes; order Boletales; family Boletaceae; genus Caloboletus; species Caloboletus inedulis. Next base: position 33,962 of record JBBPQD010000008.1, read on the forward strand.
AGTCTGTGAGCGTTGAATAGAACTTGTGGGCGCCGACGATTGACAGCGGTAGTGAACTGCGGAGAAAAATATGAGGTGGGAAGGTTCGATAGAAATCAGCAGGGAAATTCCGCTGGGAGAATAATCGAGGGACATACATTGCCGTACCCACAACCGAGAATACATATCTGGGAACCCTGGCAAGTCCAGGTACGACCACCTGGAAGTTGAAGCACATGGAATAAAGGGTACAAGCAATATTCGCTGTCACGCTGAGACTGAGCATCACAGTCAAGAATTTCCCAAAATTGCCAACGGGGCTCAGCATGGCGTCTAGCAGGCCACCGATGTTGCCCTCTGGACCGTAACCTGTGTCCCAGCTGTCAACGCTGGGCGCAGCTAAGACGGCTGCTGCGCCAAGGCATTCCAGTAGAACCTGAGAAGGTTTTCAAATTAGGTACGGTTACGGAAGATGTGATGGGAGACGTACAATAGGTACGATGTACCCGAGATAGGAATACCAGAAGATCCGATGACTATGTATCGTGTATCATGAATGGGTCAAGGGGGAAGGAATTTGCAAACGGCACTCACCTCGACACGGTTGGGTCGTAATACATTGTGAAATCGGATGCCATCGCAGAGAAGGTGATGACGAAGCCTGAGATTGTGGCAGCGAAGGAAAGGATTGCGGATGCAGTTGCAGGCTCAGCTGGCTGGACGTTGTAGAGGTTCTTCCCTCCGACCCCGAGGGCGACGAGGAAAGCAAGGAGAACTGGTGGCCACGAAAGACGCTCGTACCAGTTGAGAACTTTGAAGCCCATGAAGGAGATCTATTACGAGTTCGGCACTCCAAGCGAAAGAATCCACGAAGAATGACATACAACCATCGAAACCAAGGCGATAATGACAATTCCAACCCTGAGCGAAGGAACGGAACAGTGAGTGTAGGGGAAGCGAATATGAAAAAGACCAACTTACGTCCACGACATGTTGTTATTGGAAACACTGGCAAGAGCCTGTCCTCCAAGAATAGAGTTGAGAATGTTGAAACCACACAGACCGATGAGGTTGAGAATAGTGGGTAAAATAACACCGTAATATCTGATAATGACGGGTCATCAGCGCAGTTGAGGTGAACTGGGCGGACGAGGACGGACCCGAAGCTGTAGCGAGATGCAATCATCTGCCTCATGCCAGTTTTTGGGCCCCACGTATTTCTGGAACGAATCGGAAGCTGGATGAGTGGGAGGGAGAAGGGACTCACAGATATGCAGGGAGCAAATTTGCAAGGAGATTAAAGAAAAAAATTACAAGGCAGGAGTCGCGAAGACCGAGGCCGAAGACGACCGGTCCAAGTGCCCCGGTTGAAAACCTGGGAAAAGGTCAAGATGAGGTGGACCGAGGACAGAGGGCGCTACACACGAAAGAATGTTGAAGTTCATGGAGAACCAGACGAAGAATACTTTATAAAACTGGGTGTCTGTGCGATCCTCATAAGGTAAAGGGACGGTCCCTACGGGCGCGGTGTGAGAGGGACGGACTAAGAGAAGGGGGAATTCTGACGTACCGCGAGCTTCTACACCCCAGCGAAAGCCCTTTGCGAGAGCGGGGGAATGCTCGCTGGTATGCGAGGAGGCGAAGTCCTTCTCGGGATCGGAGTCGACTTTGGATTCGTGGAGGTGGTCTGACATGGCGAAGGAGAGACGCGCAAAGGAGCGACAGGGTATGAGAGGATGAAAGTCTAATATAAGATTCGGTTAGAGAGGCACATTCGAGATAAGCAAGTATTGGAACCGATCGAAAAGGGATCAGATGAAAAATAAAAATTTGAAAAGAAAAAAAAGAAAAAAAAAAAAGAGATCTCCCATGCCATGATCGCATCGGTCAGTGTGTGACGTTGGGGCATCTTCATTTGGACACTTCCCCTTTTGGAAATGCATCCACGTGATGTTTGCTTTTTCGCTTGCCTCCACTTCAGTGCTCACTGTCAACGACGATGGCCACGTCCGTCCTCCAACGTCCCTACCGCGGATCACGTGTATCCTCCTTCTACCCAGTCAAGTCTCTCCCTCCCATCTCCTCCCTCGACAGCGCCTTCCAGCTCCAGGAATACATCTCCCTTCTCATCCGGCTCGACGTCCACGATGTCGATGCAATCGTCTCCCTTCCCGGAAGACTCCCCCAAAAGGATCAGGACGAATCGCTAGAATCACCAGAGCCTGACGCAAAAAAGTCCGAAGACGGTGACCGCAAGAGTGACATCTCCGTCGACAGGGCCTGTTGGATATATGAACAACTGCGGTCCGTCAAGTCAGGCAGTTGGAGACATGGACCCTCCGTATTAATCTTCCTTACAGCCGTCTTGCCCAAGACCTCTCGCACCCTCTGATCACGATGCTGCAGCAAGAATGCACAAGGAGCTCGTGTCCTCAAATGAAGGCGGGAGAGTGGCTCTATCTGTGTGTTGCACACGGTAATGACGGCGCTATGGAGGTCAGCATTCAACCGATTCAGCAACCCACTGCATTCTGATGGGCCCCTGACATAAAGCAATGCTGTGCAATAGATTACATCCTCCATACTGTTGATAGCGCGACCGCCCTCTTGAATTCTCCAAGAGCTTTCCCTTCTAGGTATACATTTAGCCGACTTCTGATCCACCTTGTCTCCGTACTGATTAATTTCGTCATGGTCTTCTTTCACTCATCAGGCTCTCGATTCCACAGACATCACACAGGCACTTCTCTTCCCTTGCCCGACGTCTTGGCAGAATTTTCGCTCATGCCTATTTTCACCATCGGGAAGCCTTTGAACAAGCCGAAGCCGAATCATCCCTTTATGCCCGCTTCCTCAAACTCACTAATCAATTTGATTTGGTGCCTGCAGAGTTCCTTGTCATTCCTGAAAGTGCCATCCATCACGATGACAAGACTCACACCGAGGAAGTGGAACCCCCTCGTTTACTCTCCGCTGCAGTCCATCCAACACCAAATCCCCAAAATGACACACTTAGGGCAGACACGGTGCCCGACATGGATCAGGCTTCCACCAGTCATCCAAGGATCGCGGATGCTACCAATCAATTTGGAACAGATAGCCCTCGGAAACTTGGCCGCAGCCGGACTGATACGATGGTATTTAGCGAAGCTTATAGTGTGGCGGATCCGGAACCACCCAGGAGCGAAGATGACGCAAGGTCTACTAGCGGTAGCTTGCTTGGCACTTCACCAGTAGCCGAAACCCGATCGTTAGTCTCGGAGCAGTCTTGGCCTGACCTTGAAACAAGAACAGAGGATCCGGACGATGAAGATATTGGTGACGCTCGCTTTGAGTCGACTCTCGCCGGTCCACTATCCCCGCCGGTGGAAGAGCTCTCACTAATCTCACTTGAGGACACTTCGGGTGTAGCCCCGTCGAATGAAGCCCCTCTTGATGACGCACCACCGGTGTCATCGCCACAAGAGCCACCTTTTGACGCCCCAGCTATCGAATCGGGTCCTGAAGAGCCCATTCAAGTGGTGGATGCGCCCGAGGAGAATGCGCCCGAGGAGAATGCACCCGCCGATGAATCCTCCACATTGACTGAATCGACAGAAATCCTACCCACCCTAGGAGAAAGCGTCGCGGAGTCCGTCAGCGAGGATGACGATCCTATCCTGTCGTCCGGCGACACAGGGCCGAAGGGTACGGAACCACATGTGGAACCCGAGCTGACCCCCCCGCCTGAGCCCCTGCTCGAATTAAATGAGCCACCGCCATCAGAGCCAATTCCGCCGGAGAGTGAGAGCGATATCACCGACGAGGCTGGCGGGCTTGACGGGGATGAAGTAAGGAGGGGTGGGGAAGAAGAAGCAGTCGTTGGTGAATAAAATCTGGTTGGACGAGACGGTGCCGCTGCATCGCGATCTACAATCATCACTGGTGTGCAACGGTCTCGTAACACTCATCTGATGGCTACTTGACGACAACCACGACATGGGTCCCTCACGGTGCTCCCTTCTCCGTTTTTTCCACCCCCTTTAATACTCGGCCTTTTACATGTTGCGTCATCCGGTTTACAAACTTGGTGCTGGGAACCGTGTTTTCTTGCGTGTACCTTGGCTGCTGTGATTTCATGTTGTGAGCATTTCCTTTCAAGCCGGATATATCTTGTATCATGACTTTGAATGAATGCCGAATGCCCTCAGCAAGCCAAGTACCTGGTGCGAGCATTATATTGCGGAATCCTGATTCATAGTCTAAGGGGCCTTTAGTAATACTGTACCGCAATCTGCTGATCCGGGGGACACAACACCCGCGCATTCCCCACTCGTGACGCCGGGGTTGCCATTCTTAGTAAGTCTCCCTTGGCGCTTCGCGCGGGGCTGTTCTGGGCGGTATTGGCATTAGTGATACGGTACGAAGGAGTTCTTATCCAAGTATGTTGTGATATGATGATAACGGGGCCCCGGTCTGTAGTACCAGTCACATCGATGAAAACGCCACTATCAATTCGAAAATATTGACCGAAGAGCGCTGGATCACACGCCCAGAGTTTTTTCTTCGGTATCACCCACGACCGATCTAGGGGGGTCCGCACGGCGCTCGATGGTCGACGTCTGCCACACTATTGACATGGCTTTCCCGACTTATATCCGACAAGGGGTCCTAATGATACCGGCAATAACATACTATGTGCTGCAAGCCCGGTGTCCTAGTAGGCCACGTTCTACATATTTTCTCGCCGCTATATACGTGGGACCACCACGCGAATAATGTTACGAGCTACATTATCGTGGCTGCACTTCATGCAAGTATAGGGACCGTTAATTCCCGTTACATAAATACACGGCGAGATCATTACAGGGGTTTTTGTCGCCCATTAGAACACTAGTCTTGACAGGCAGATTTTGTCGTCTCCATGGAAATTATCATTATCTGTGCTGGGTTGCGCTCGACGGGATCGACGGAGGTGTCTACTTGACACGTGCCATAGAAGAAAATCTGCTGCGGTACTACGCAGTCCGGTGCTCGGGCACGAAAGGCAACACACGACAACGAACCCAATACACATTCGCTTGGATAGCATCGCCGCGCAATCAGAACTGACAAGTGTAGCTCGAAGTGAACATACTTGTAGCACTGCCGCAATATCGGTCGAAGCCCCATTACAGATCGCGCAAATGGTCAAGAGACCTCGAACCTTGCGTCGTCCATTTCTCAAACACAAACACGTTTGATAGTTGGCACTGTTTAATTCCGGCAGATACATGCGTTGAAAACTTGAACGACTCATCTTTATCGCATTTTTCTAAATATTCTGTGTGCATGACGAGAAAACAAGGTCACGCGCCTCTTTTGAAACAGGGCGAGCCGGCTGATGATGCCATCTCTACGAACGTCTGGCATGTGTCAACGCAATATGTGCAAGAACCTACAAATGACCTCGGTGCCCTCGGCAATAACGGCTTTCTCTTGATAGTGTAGTTGGATCCCGAGCCCGTTGCATGATGGCCGGAAATGACGAGGCAAACGAGTCATTGCCCCCGTTTTGACGTTGATGTTGAATCAGTGTTTTCAATGCGGTCAACGACGGTACCCAACAGTGGCCCTCATAGGTTGTTAGATCAGATTAGAGATTAGATCCACGTGGTGGGGTGTTGAGCGCCGCGCTGTCCGAAATGAATGCCATCTTAAATTGAGATCTAACAATGGGTGGCTCAGACACGCCTGAAATTCGTGCACATACGCTGAATTGTTTTATCGTCGAGTTGTGGAAAAAGCCTCACGGATCCAGATATCGGTTCCAATACGATAGCTAGACGTCACATGCCTAACGGACACAACATCGCCTGTGGGGCACGCAACTACACACATCTTTCAGTGTCATGTCAATGGGATTAGATAGAGACAGTTGTCCACCCTTTAAGAAAACAGTGCTGTGGAACTTTATAGTGCAACAGCTCAAACAGTGTTGCATCGATGGAGGCAGAAATTCGAACAGATCTGCAAAGCGGCTTGCCCGAGATCTGCTCTGTTTTTTTAGTGCTCGAGGCTGTCGTGCAGCGAGGTAGGTCTTCCAACCACTAACGCAGAGAAGCAGAGGGAAGCACCTTGACCAAGTTGAAACGACCATGATAGCACTGGCAAAGGCGATTGGTCGATACTCCTCCGCCGATTTCTGACGTGGCAATGGAAATCGACTGACTCGGTGACCTTTTGATGGGGCACGTGTATGTCTAGACTCGTGAGGTAGGGGTAATATTTGTTACGACACGGCGGAATCGACTCGGAGGACACGAACATGTTACACTACATAGTAGGTGCCAACCCAACAACACATTGTCGATCTAATATGTCGAGAAATATTTATGTAATAGATATCTAAAATAGACATTAAAAAGATCTCTTTGTAGACATATATTCAATGACAACGTCAATGTAATTTTTACATACGTGCTCAATGTTAACGTTGACCTGTGGCCCTAGCCAGATTCAAATCAGCGTCTGAGATGTATGTTATAAGCCCATGTTTCAAAGGGAGGCTGCGAAAGATCGCCCTTTCACGGGATGACTCAGCAAGAAGCCTACTAGTATCTCGAGAACACCAGTCCTGCTGAAACACACCCACGGCGTGACGGTAAAATTCGCAGGGTCTTGCGTTCGCCCAGCTCCCGGTAGTATGTAAATATGCGATGAACGGGCTTGACTCACTTGCCCGGTTCAACCCTTCAAACCCCCTCTACAGCTCTTTGTGCTTCGATCACGGCAGCGTCGCCTTCGTTCAACCCACCTGTCCAGCGGTGGCGACTCAGTACCCAGTCCCGATCCTACATCGGCGCTTTCCCATTCGTGGCTAGAACAGAGAATTGAACTCGCCAAGGTTCGAGGAAAACCTGGATAAATTGGCGCTCCTGTAAAAACATGCTCTTTCACCTTGCTATCCACGCAAAGATGGTGATTCCACGTGCATTTTAATATACATACACCCCAGGCGTACAGGCACACACACACTATACATTACAGAGGTATCCCGGTATAGGCCAAGCCAGCACCCTTCATTAGCTTTTCGATCAGTTTCATGCCTTCCAGCACACGTTCCTCGTCTAGACGTTTGCCAACTACCTGGATGCCCACCGGAAGACCCTCCATCGCAGTCGCATCATACATGCGATAGTTTTCCCGTTCGATGGCGTTACGGGCTCGGAAAGAGTGCGGAACGACATCAGTACTCTTGACACGGGTAATTGGTATCACCCCCGCACTGTAATCGAGCTGTGGCCACGATGAACGGATCAGAAAAGCGCCAGCCATTTCGCTTGGTCACGGTCACCCACCAGGTTGAACAGGAAGGTGTAGCCACATGCTTTCCATCCGTGACGCATCCCCCGATGCGGGACGGCTGGCAATCCATTCGGCACCGTGAGGATGAAATCGACACCCTTGTCTCCCAGTGCACCTTCTACCTGGGTGTCACGCCAGACTCTGAACCACCGCGCACGGTAGTCCTCACGTTTCGCTATCAGTGCATAGTACTCTTGGACGCTCTTCTCGTAAAAGTTGTCTACAAGACCAGCATAGATTGGGTCCCGGCGAATATATCTCAGATACCAAGCATAAATTTTCATGACGAAACGCGGTAGCCCGAGGGCACGAAACGCTGGAATCATCCCTGCATCGTTCGTCTCGAACGATCGGAACGGTTTCGCTGCAGTCTTGCCCCCATCAGCCAGTAGAAGCTGAGAGGCGATCTGAAGGCCCTCATATGGACTAGGCGGGTTCCTAACACGATGTTAGAGGATGTATCCAGAGAAAAGTCATTCTTACAGGGCAACAATTTCATGGCCGTTCTTCTGTAACACTTCGGTCACTGTTTTGAGCGCCCTCAGACACGCAGGTGATGGAGCGACAACGCCTAGGCCCCGCTTAGTTCTCCGAGTTTCGGACTTGGATAAACACATACCATCATCCCACAATACACCCCACCTAAGGGGTCTATCGACGGGCAGTTTCACCTCCCTCCACGGAATGTTGAGGACCTGCCACAGAATGTGTACTTAACGAAAGAAAAGGCAACAGAAATGCTCACGGAATGATCATACTCCCATGGCTTCATCTGGAACACGGCGCGCCAAAATGTCTCGAGATCCTCGAGTGTTTTCGCCATGGGACTATGCGTAGCTGGTATCCCCTCTTGCCCAGGTATAGACGAAGCGCTCCCGGCCTTTATAAACCTATGCATGCTTGCCTTGATCGCATATACCCCTGAATAATGCGATGGCGCTCGAACGCTACCAGCCACGTCCGTACCCACACCAATCCTGGAACCACCCAGAGCGAGAAGTGCACTTTCGCCGCCCGAGGACCCACCCGGACTGTACCCCTTCTTGTGAGGGTTCTCTGTCGTACCAAAGACATCGTTCGTAGCTTCAAACGAGAGCATGGTCAAGGGTATGTTGGTTTTGACAAACGGGATCGCGCCAGCATGTCGCAGGAGCCTCACAAAAGCACCGTCGTATGACATGGGTTTACCCGTCATCGCAGAGTACCCCACGCTCGAATCGTAACCCTTGACGGCGAGCATGTCCTTGAGGGACACGGGCACGCCAGCAAGCGGACCGGAACGCGTGACGCCACGAGCCCATTTCTCGGCGGGTTCGATCATGATCTCGGTGAGACAGTTGGTTTGGGCATGTGCTTGCAAGGCGCGCTTGGCATACGCTGTAAGGACATCGGATGGGTTGAGTGATGCGGTTTGAACGCTGGACACGATGGCGGAAATGGGGCGGGAGAGGATGTCTTTGTCTTGGGGCGTCAAGGGTTGGTGGTATACCTCTGGAAGGGATGCGATCCTCTCAGCACGCTGGCGCTGTTTGTCATTGCTGTAGCGAAGAGAAGGTGGTTGAGCCGAGGTAAGGATGGTGGGAAGGGAGTTCCTTACCAAGCTCGTTGGTGGGCCAAATAGGAAAACAACATGAGGACGACTGGACGGGGGGAATTGAGGCAAGTCGCACAACGAACGTTGGTATAGCGGTGGCCCGAGAGGATGAGCGGCGGAAGAGAAGAGAATCGAGGTCGAGGGCACCGATAACAGCTTTAAATACCCTCCGCATACACGGCGCAGATAAGTTCGAGTCTGCTGACCGCTACCATGTCGACAACCTGCCGTGATGTGACCCCCCTTAGCAGTTATCCCTTCGGAGACTGCCTGTTGACCGTCTGGCTCAGTCCTGGTTGTCTGGAATGGGTTGAGGCAAGTTTGTCTAGGCTATTGGCTATAGCTTTACATGAACATTGAGGAGGCGAAAAGACCATGTTACACAAATAACTTCGAGCAAATAAAACAGTTATTTTCGTTTTAGACGCGGAGCGTAGCTTTCCACCGCTTGAACTCATGATAGTATGGTATTCGTTTTCAGAGATCAATGTGTCTCTGGTAGTATATCGGATAGTACATCCGCCTGTCAAGTGTTCATCACTTTGATCGCGGGAGAGCGGGGTTCGACTCCCCGCCAGAGAGACTATTTTTGCCGCTGCTGACAGGTGTGGCTATTGGGCTGCTTTGCTGCGTGATGAAATGACTCCACGTTCTTTGCTCTTTTGTTTATTATTACGGGGCTAACCTGCAGACAGATAGATATACCAATACCATGCACGAGTCGGGTGTTGGTGATCTTCAGAGGTTATATGAAAGGACACAGAGCTGCAATTCAACCTACTAGTATATACCATGCCACGACTTGCTCGAGATAAGTTTACACCATGGTTTGCCCCACACTTGCCATACATTGTTCCAAAGTATCCATGTCAGGCGGAAAAAAAAAACAATCTCAGGTTGTACCACTCGTTTTCGCCCGGGTGTCCTCTAACGCATTCCGTATTCCAGTCGTCCACATCCCCAACTCCTTCTCCAACGCCACGATACTCTCCCTAACCTCCCGACCCACCTCACCGCCCTCATTCTCTCGACCGAATCCCACCAGTAATTCGTTCCTTGCTCTCAACAGCGTTTCATATGCGATCTTGAGTCTCGTCGGACCACTGGGAGGAAAGGACGTCGTCTGAGGGGGCGACGATGGCGATGGCTCATCGACGGCGAGCAATTTGCCCAGCTCGGCGAGCGCAACGCCTCGCACCGGGTGTCCTTCGTCAAGTACGGCAGACAAACCGGTGACCTGCTTCGCGGCGGTACGTATACTCTCGTCCAGGAGTTCCTGTGCTATCCGGTCGGAGAACGAAGTGACCAATAACAACTGATGGAGCTTTAATAGCGCAAGGAGGGGATGAGATGAAGGTGGTAAGCCCACGGAGACAAGAATTGGGATCATGTGCGTGGTTAATTGCTTCGCCTTGTCGTCATCTACGTGAAGATAAACGTCATGGATCAGACATGTCCAAATGGAAAACCGCACCACTCGACTGGAGACGCGTTGCCTTATCCAGTGCTTCTTGCCCGATGCGAACTGCATCGATGACGGCATGAGGATCAGTGATTGCTGCTTTACATTTCAGACACTGGGAAGTCAGGTTGTCTGTCCTTCTGGGTCAGAAGATGTGGGTTGAGTTATCATCATTATCTACGTACCCTCATTTGGGATAGGACAAATGCCGCCACATGACTTGGGACACAAAACGGCTTCCCGTGGGTCGATGATAGTGGTGGGTTGCTTGCACAGCGGGCACTGACAGGTAAAGTTGTAGGTTTGGGTGAGTGCCTTTTGTCTTTGCACCCTTGGGAGGGTCGTGTCGATGTAAGCCATCAACACCTAGGGTAAGGGGAAATTTGAGTACTTGTTAGAAGTCTGGACAGGGGTGCAGCATACTTCTTCTCCGGCATCAATATCACGCAAAGCGATGATATTTATAACAGGTTCTTTCGCTTTTGCTTTACCGCTACGAGGGGATACAATAACTGCATTTGGAAGGCACGAGTGATTCGTGAATGCGACAAGCGGCGACACAGTGGCACCAATCGGCGTGAGTGAGGGCGACGACAGGGCGAACGTGTTCGTGATAAACTAGGGCACCGACCGGATGAGCAAAGGAAGATTGAGGGACGTGTTCAATTCTCACCCTCGAGATCATGCTGACGAGGTCGCCTGCCGACATGATGCCATATTGTTCAAGATCAGAAGGCGCTGTCAGATCAAGGTATCTGACAATCGAGTGCGCCATGTGAGTATAAGCCTCGACGGAGGCAGATTGCTGCAATGCTACTTTGTCTGGGGCATAAATTCCATCAACAAGGGGACAACAAAAACTGACAGTATAGGACACCCACGAGATTGCATTGCCTGTATTTCTTTTGACTATACATGCACATGAGTGATTGGATGCACAGTGAACATGGATATGAGGTGACTAACCCATCCGCTATTCAGACCCTTTGACTTCATTTGCCACAAAATGCGACCCAAACACCGGACAGCGTCATTAGGAACACTCAGCGCGGCGGATGGTGCTGTCTTGGCCCATCTCTGGAGCGCACTGCACTCGGGTTTGTGCAATTTCCAATCTGCCTTTTGACAGCTCTGTTCAGGGTGAATAAGTTGCATTGGCATAAGTGCCCAATGACTTACGCTATTGCAATACCTTAGCGTCCCACAGCCGGAGCACCGCATGAGGGGAGATGTCGGAGTGGCATTCGCGCAAGAAGAGCAATGTGAATCAAGGTATCGATTGGAGAGAACGAATACATGGGGTTCTATAGACAGGATGATGGACCCTTCAAATAAAAAACAATATGTTAATGAATTCACCCTTGGTAGCATGTAAAGATCGCCGTACCAGGTTTGAAAGGTTGCCGTGTCCACAAACTCCTCCCAGAATGGTCTGTTTTTCTGATTTCAAGCGAAGGAGGGAGCTGTGGATAAAGACCTTCGGCGTCCACTAGGTCAATTCGAACGGTAGAGGTTGAAGCTTTGGGTGAAGACTGTGTGGGCACCGATGCGACAGGACCACTCAACGCAGATACATACGATTTGGAGCTTGTAGATTGCCGCTTGGACTTTAATTCGGCGAAAGACATGGCGGCTGCAGCAGGGTTCGAGTCCTTGCAAATTCAATGATCCCAGTCACATGACATGGTGTTCATGCATATGGACTAAACCTGTTCCATAACTTCCATTGGCTCCAATATTGGCTCCATTGGTCCATTCCATTTCCACGACTCATGGAAAGTACTCCCACACCGCCGTGGCTCCGTCGGGTTAGTACCGACCTCAGTTCTGAGCTAGAAGTACAGTACTTCATATCGCATCAAGAAGCAGCTCAAAAAAAGTTAGTCTCTCTTGCGGAGACAAGGGGAACCCACGATCTCCTGTCATGTACATAAAACGCCTATTGTATTTTATACCTCCGGAGGGTCTCTCCGCGCCGGGGCCTCCCGCTTTCGTGTCAGGTGAGTAATAACTTGGTTCCTCCCCCAACGTAAACCCTTCCAACAGAACTGAGTCTCATCTGAAAAGACGCTATGTAACGTTGTCGCTTGACCACGATTCCACAGGACAGGCCCTTTGAGAGACAAGGAAATTAAGGGTCCTACCAAAAAAGAAAACGAGCGCAGCCCATCCCAGCATTTCGCGCTTTTCAGATTGCCGATGGCCTGACTTGACTCGATCATCAGATGACATACACCCTGCGACTGGGCTTCTTCTTGAACCCGGTGGACGGGTTCTACCGAGCATTTAATAGCCACTATATCTAGAAACGACGTTCTGGAATGACGGCAGGTTGCGAGGATACCCCCATTCTTCCTACACACTCTGAATAAGTTGCTTGGCACATGGCTGCTTTAAACCTGGATCCAAATGCGAATGAAAAGGCATGGATGGAGCATGGAAGATCGGATCCTGGACTACGCAAAGAAGACGTAGAGAGGCACGCGCTGTCTTTACGAGGCAGGACATTGACGGTCTCGTTAGCGTTTGTCGCAGGGACTGGGTTTACGCTCTTTGGGTATGTCTCTGATTGGAAATATGGACCCATACCGCTTACCGGATGGATATCTGTAGATATGATCAAGGCGTTATGTCGGCGTTGTTGACAGCCGGCCAGGTTTGCCGCAATGTTTGTCCTCATTTTGTATCATGCTGACGTGCAAGGTAGTTTGAAAGGACCTTTCCCCAGGTGGTAGTGGATGCGAGCCATCCCAATCACGCGACGCTGCAAAGTTTTGTGGTTGCCATCTATGTATGTCGATATTCGTTTGCAGCGTGCCACGCTGACGCGGCGGCGGCTCCCTTCAGGAAATCGGGTGTTTGATTGGTGCTCTGTCTAACCTGTGGCTCGGTGATCGGCTGGGTCGTCGAAAGACGATTGTCATTGGGGGATGTATCATGATCGTCGGCGCCATCCTACAAACGACATCGTATAGCTACGCGCAGCTCGTTGTCGCGCGTATCATCACCGGTCTCGGAAACGGACTCAACGTGAGTGAACATCCTTTGAACTGTCGCACACACGTGCTGATTGCGCATAGACGTCCACTGTACCCAGTTATCATGCGGAATGTTCGCCTGCTTCCAAGAGAGGCAGCTTGATCATGATCGAAGGCAGTCTCATCACGTTTGGTGTCATGATATCGTGCGTGGCGTTTTTTCGATGTGCTCTCTGGATGATATTTGATTTTATTTGGTACAGCTACGTGAGTGATGGGTCGTTATCGGCCAGTTTTGCGAGAAGCTAATTAATCCATTTATGCAGTGGATTGATTTCGCGTTGTATGTCCCATTTCTCGGAAGAGTTCCATGATTCACAGTTTATAGGTACTGGGCATCTGGATCTTCTGCCCAGTGGCGTGTCCCCATTGCACTTCAGATCGTTCTCGCTCTAGTCATGATCTTTGGGATTGGTTTCGTATGTATTCTCACCCTGTCGATGCTCAGAGGTAACCAGTTTCCAGCTCCCAGAATCGCCGAGATGGTAGGTGCCTCGGCAACACTTGTGGCTAGTACTCAACCGGTGCAACAAGGCTCGTGAAGCATGGGCGCAACGCCGAAGCTGCAGCTGTCATTTCAGCATTGGACGACAAGCCGTTTAGCGACCCCGAGGTCCAAAGGACGTATCATGCCATTCGCGAAGCTGTAGAAATTGAAGAAGGGTCTCAACACTCTCACGCTAACAAAGAAACAAGCGGCTCGCGCTCGCAACTAAGAGAGCTCTTCACCGGTGGCCGTACTCAGAACTTTAGACGGGCTTCTCTGGGTGTCATCAACCAGTGTTTCCAGCAGATTACAGGAATCAACTTGATTACCTAGTGGGTTTCAAGTACTTCCTTTCTCTCGTCCTTGGCTCATCGACTTCTACACAGCTACGCTGTCCGTTTGTTATCTTGTCGGTTTCAATTCATGCCTTGACCACCGTTCTTGTTTAGACATTGTTGTTCCAACGTCTCGGCCTTTCCGATGTCACGTCCCGCATTATCGCCGCTGCAAATGGCACAGAATATTTCCTTGCTTCTATCATTGCGATTTTCCTGATCGATCGTGTCGGTCGACGAAAACTAATGCTCTTTGGCGCGGTGGGACAGTGTCTGACAATGGTACTCCTCGCGGTACTTGGGAGTGTCAAAGGTGGTGGGGCGCAGGTCGTTAGCGCCGTGTTGCTCTTCGTCTTCAATTCCTTCTTTGCTGTTGGTTGGCTGGGCATGACATGGTTATATGTGCGTCGACCTTTCCACTCGCGAGGTTGGAATCGACAGAATCGATGATTGGTGTTGACAGCCTGCTGAAATTGTGGGACTGAGAATTCGTGCGCCGGCCAATGCACTTAGCACGGGTGCGTCCGTTAACCTCCAGGGTTGTTGCACCAGAGTGATGGATACGTTTAGCATCAAACTGGATCTTCAATTTCGTGGTAGTGATGGTCACGGGGCCTTCTTTCAACAACATCTCGTGGGGGACGTATATCGGTATGCTTTCCATGGTTCATTCATGCCTATATGCGTGATGGGTCTCACCCCCCGTTCCAGTTTTCGCCGCCCTGAATGCGTTCATCGTACCCATCGTGTACCTGTTTTTCCCCGAGACGGCCGGCCGCTCACTCGAGGGTGCGTCCGCGTGCTCTATACGACATTGGCATTGTCCCGTTTTCTGAAATGCTTTCGTGATGATAGATATGGATGTCATCTTTGCGCTGGCTTACAACGAAGGTGCCTCGCCGGTCGCTGTCTCGCTTCGGAAAGACATACCTCCTGCTGGCTCACCCGAGGCTGACAGGATACTGGGTATCCAGTCCCGTGCGACAAGTGGACGCGATTCTGGTGAACAGTCCTAAATTTCCCGAAGGAGTACTGCACATTTAAAGGACAATGCTAAACAAGTATTCCGAAGAGATGAAAATCACCTATATCTATCTCCCAGTTAGACACAACGTTCGCGAACATAGCTTTACTTACATAGTCAAGAAACAGCAGTTCCATGGCTCTCGACGGATGCTGCCGTGACACGCGCCTGCCTTTTGCGTTCTCGTTCGAATGCTGCCATTGCGTCGCGCCATTGAGAATCCCGTGGGACACCTATTTTTGAGACGGGCCTTTCTGGAGGTTTTAACGAACCAACCCGGTGAAGGGGCCAGATGATATAACTCAGTTTCGCATCCACCAAGCCTAGAGGTACCTATGCCATTTTTCCAAAGTTGTAGGGACAAGCGCGAATAAGTGATGAATGATGACGCGACGCACTGGACCAAACGTGTTGCTGTCCAAGGTACGAAATGGCTCGTCGCCCTCGACCCATATATGGCCCTCTGGGACGAGCAGCTTGGTGTCGGGATAAGGCGGCAGCGTTTGGACGACGTCGTCTGCGACGCCAATGACCCGCTTGACGATCATCTTCCGACTGTCGACCGGGTCCCTGGAGGGATGTAAAACGCATGTAAATACGTGCATGAGGGCGCGCAAGGGTCATACCTGAGCGAGACGACGTCGCCTTTTGCGATGGGCCTCCCCGAATGAACGCTGAAGCGGTCAAAGACGACGATGTCGTCCCATGCGGACGTGTCTGGATTGAGTGTAGGCTGGCTGACGGGAACGAGGAGATCTAGACGGTGAACTGGACTGGGATTTTGGACGAGTGGGATGCACCACGGACCTGCATGCTTCGCCCTCGCACGGTCTTTATCGTGTAGCAATACTGGGTAAAGGCCATACCGAGGGGTAACCAGTAGAGTATACGGAAGGCCCGTTTGCGTACGGAGGAGCCGTGATGGGTAGGGGCGGTAGGGCGGGTTGCATACGAGCGGGTTGTGCTTGTGATGTGGTGTCTGATCATCCGAAATGGCATGTTTATTCTTGGTCGGACTCGAAGAACCAATTTTGCACTGATACAGCTGATACTCACTGCCCCGCTTGCTGTGGGATCCAACACGCACTTGAAGTCACCTGCGGTACGTCCTTCCCTTCTCTATCTCCCTCCAAATAAAAATGACTGGCGATTCAAGCAAACGACGACCACAACCAGAGTGCAGTACTCCCAGTCTAATTGTGGGTTTTCATACGTTGCCTCTAGTTTACCAACTGACCCATCCTGCAGCACAACGTACAAGCGCCGGACGTTCCTGACCCCCACCCCGAATATGAGGAGCAGAAGCAAGCAGACGAGGAAGCACCCGAGACCAGGGAGCAGCCTCACACGGTGCAAGAAACGATTATTGGGGGTGTGATATTTCATTTCCTTACGAAGTTTTGCGACTGAGCGTCATGCATAACAGACGAGGGTCGATGGGCTATGAGTGACAAGTTATTACGCCGCTTCGAGCGGTTCGGCGATTTAGCCGACCTCCAACAGGCAATGTCACTGTTAGAGGCGTGCGTCTCGTCTACTGCAGACTCGGATCGCCAGTATCTTGCAGGGCTAGTAGGGCTCGGTGTGGCGTTATCGTACCGATTTCAGGTCCTTGGGGAGCTAAGTGACCTGGAGCAAGCAATCTCGAGGTTCCGGGATGTTGTTGATCTCACTTCTGATGGTCACCCCGACAAACCTAACCATCTGAACAACCTCGGCAACTCCTACTTCGCTCGTTTCGAGCACCTTGGGGAGTTGAATGACGTCGAGCAAGCAATGTCGAACCACATGAATGCTGTTCACCTCACTCCTGATGGTCATCCCGACAAACCTAGCTATCTGAACAACCTCGGCAACTCCTTCCGCGCTCGTTTCGAGCACCTTGGGGACTCGAGTGACCTCGAACAAGCAATATCGAACTACACGGATGCTGTTCACCTCACTCCTGATGGTCACCCCGACAAACCTAGCTATCTGAACAACCTCGGTAACTCATTCCGCGCTCGTTTCGAGCACCTTGGGGATCCCAGCGACGCCGGGCGAGCAACGTCGAACCACATGAATGCTGTTCACCTCACTCCTGATGATCACCTCGACAGAGCCAGCCGACTGAACAACCTCGGCAACTCCTTCCTCACTCGCTTCGAGCACCTTGGGGAGTTGAATGACGTCGAGCAAGCAATGTCGAACCACATGAATGCTGTTCACCTCACTCCTGATGATCACCCCGACAAACCTAACTATCTGAACAACCTCGGTAACTCCTTTCTCACTCGTTTCGAGCAGCTTGGGGAGTCGAGTGACCTCGAGCAAGCAATGTCGAACTACACGGATGCTGTTCGCCTCACTCCTGATGGTCACCCCGACAAACCTAGCTATCTGAGCAACCTCGGCAATTCCTTCCTCACTCGGTTCGAGCACCTCGGGGATTTGAATGACCTTGAGCAAGGAATGTCGAAGTGCAGGGATTCTGTTCAGCTCACTCCTGATGGCCACCCCGACAAACCTAGCTATCTGAACAACCTCGGCAACTCATTCCGCGCTCGTTTCGAGCGCCTTGGGAATTTGACTGACGTTCGGCAAGCAATGTCGAACCACACGGATGCTGTTCACCTCACTTCTGACGGTCACCCCGACAAACCTAACTATCTCAACAACCTCGGAAACTCCTTCCTCACTCGTTTCGAACACGTTGGGGAGTTGAGTGATGTCGAGGAAGCAATGTCGAATTACATGGATGCTGTTCGCCTCACTCCTGATGGCCACACCAACAAACCTAGCTATCTGAACAACCTCGGTAACTCATTCCGCGCTCGTTTCGAGCACCTTGGGGATTTGAGTGACCTTGAGCAAGCAATGTCGAACTACATGGATACTGTTCACCTCACTCCTGATGGTCACCCCGACAAACCTAGCTATCTGAGCAATCTCGGAAACTCCTTCCTCACTCGTTTCCAGCACTTTAAGGAGTTGAGTGACCTTGAACAAGCAATGTCGAACCATACGGATGCTGTTCACTTCACTGCTAATGGTCACCCCGACAAACCTAGCTATCTGAACAACCTCGGCAACTCCTTCCGCGCTCGTTTCGAGCACCTTAAGGAGTTGAGTGACATCGAGCAAGCAATGTCGAATTACAAAGATGCTGTTCACCTCACTCCTGATGGTCACCCTGACAGGGCCAGCCGCCTGAACAACCTTGCCAGCTCCTTCAAGACCCGTTTCATGCGCATCAGGGAACGGGGTGACCTCGAGAAGGCGATTTCACTGTATTCAGATGCTGCTTCTGCATCCACAGGCCAAGTTACCACTCGCTTACTTCCATCCCAGGAATGGATTTCATGTGCCCGTACGTCAGGGCATCACTCTCTCCTTCGCGCATATTCTTCTGCCATTGATCTCCTCCCTCACCTTGCGTGGATTGGCCTCTCCCTTCCACAACGCTACCATGCACTCCAGAGAGCTGCTGATGTCGTACGGGAGGCGGCGGCAGCGGCTTTGGACTCGGGACACCCGGAAACTGCTGTGGAGTGGCTCGAGCAAGGACGCTCGATCGTTTGGGGGGAATTGTTTCAGCTTCGTAGTTCCTACGAAGAATTGTCCTCTGTCCATCCAGATCATGCTCGGAAACTTCGGCAACTGTCAGCTGCATTAGAGCATGCGGGTGCCACCCGCGAAAAATTCTTTTCCTCCCTATCGGAGCAACGTCAAGGGGCAGATCATCGTGCGACAAAGTCTCTGGAACAAGAAGCTAAGAGACATCGTGCGCTCGCGATCGATCGAGACAAGCTGCTGCAGGAGATCCGGAGATTGCCTGGTTTCGAGCGATTCCTTCTCCACAAAGAGTTCTCTCAGCTCCGCACAACCGCACACTCTGGACCAGTAGTTATCCTCAATGCTGCAGAGAGTCGCTGCGATGCACTGATTGTTCTCGCCGACGTGGATCATGTCATTCATGTCCCGCTTCCCAATTTCACTCTCGGGCGATCCGATGGTCTTCACAATGCACTGAAGAGTTTACTTGGCAATCAGCGTGCCATACCCTGTGACGAAAGGGAGGGGGGTCCACCGGGCCTAGGGAGGGGCGTTGTTAAACCTGTTCTGGATGCCCTGAATCTCTCGGTATGTGGTGTCATGTTACTTGAATTCGTGGCTGATTCGTTCAACTACGTCTCTGAACAGACTCCTGGGGACCTATCACGCATTTTTTGGTGTCCGACTGGGCCTTTCGCGTTCCTTCCTATCCATGCGGCTGGTCTTTATGGAACCCAATATTCACAACCTGGCCACAAAGTATTCGATTTTGTCGTCTCGTCATATATCCCTACTCTCAGCATCCTTGCGCCCTCACCCAAACCCGACGCGGCATCTAGCAACAGTCTCCGCCTCCTCACCGTCCGCCAGCCAGCTTCAGACGGCCAATCCCCACTTCCAGGTGTGGACACCGAGCTGCAATACATCAGGGCGGCAATACAGAACTCTCGTTCTGCACGAACCACCCTCCTAGAGTCCTCTGTCGGAACAGTTGAGGAAGTACTCTCCATGATGAAGGAAGCGGACTGGGTCCATTTTGCTTGCCACGGAATCCAGGATGACGCAAACCCGACCGACAGTGGACTGTGTCTCGCCAATCAGCAACGCTTGAAACTATCTGACATCATTGCGTTGTCACGTCCCCGTGGTGGTCTCGCCTTTCTCTCCGCATGTCAGACGGCGACGGGTGACAAGGTTCTCTCCGACGAGGCGATCCATATTGCAGCAGGGATGCTGTTTGCGGGGTATGGAGGAGTCG
>JBBPQD010000009.1:0-53847 GCA_038092355.1 Caloboletus inedulis
ATCTTTTCCCCGGCGACACAAATATCATTTCGTTCGTTCACGTACGCATCCACGCCGAGCGCACGGACAGCGCGTACGACGATATTCGCGGTGGCCGTTCGGTTAAACGTCGTGCGGGCGACGTGGATCGAGTAATTGGTATTGCCGAGGTCCTGGTTGTTGCGAATGAGCAGGGTCACCGTTCTCGTCCGTTTAGAAGAATGTCAAAGCCGAGACGTACATGGTATACAGTACCTCCACCACTTCGTCGCCTGATCCAAGGGATCCCTCTTGTCTCTGATGCGGCGAGGTTTACTTCTTTCCAGGGATTCTGGCTCCGTCCAATGACAACACAGGGTGCATCTCTGTAGAGAAGCAAGAGCGGGGCGTTTGGTGGGTGGAAGCGGAAAAGCCTAGACGAAGAGGTCGACTTTCTGTGTCAAAACGGACAACAATAGTACGGACCAGTCCTCGAACGTCAGGTTAAAATATGGATTCGTACAGTTCGAAACGTAGATCGAATGGGTCGGCTTCAGGGAGGTGGGAGGAATGGTTGCGTACGTGCGAGCGTGCTGGCGAGGGCGACAAAATGGCGCTATACACGATCTAGGGACATGTGGTGCTGAGGAAAGGGATAGGCGCGTGTGCAGGCCATGACGGGACAGGGAAAACATTCGACGCGTCCCTCACACACTCGAACCGTATTCAAGATGTTATTTCACGAAATTCGAAAGCTACTAAAAGTACCATTTCGTTGTCTTACGGGCGAACATCGACGCGAACAATGATCAAACGTTCCGCTTCAGGCGTGTATTCAATCACCCATTTCCACGTCTGTGATGTATTCTACTCTACACAGCACGACATGGGATGCCAGGTAGGAAGTCGGCAGTGCATTCACCGCTGGATGGTAGTATATATAGGGTTCTCGACATCGTGTATTTGTTTTTGGCCGACGGGAGACCCAGGAATCGTTTTCGTAAGGCCCTGCAATGAAGATGCGTTCAGCGAGGTGGGATCAGCGTCATGTCCCCAAGCACGTACGAGCTTCTCAAACATGCACTTGTTGAGCGCACGCTCCGGTTTGCGGCATGCGTAATACTCCTGCGTAATATGGTATGTCAAATGGGCTGTCTCGACGGGAGGGGGAAAGCACACACCTGGTTGTTCAGTTCCAGACAGTTCCAATGTGCTTCAAACTGCTCCAAACAGTTTTCACGCATCTTGTTGATTCTGCACGAGCACGTAGCGGTCAGATATGCACGAGGGCCCAAGCAAGATATACGACAACGACAGGTTCGGCAAAACAACTCACAGGTCAGTAGCGCACCGTGTTACTCGTCGGCCTTCCTTCAAACACCGTCCAGGATCACCACCCGCTTCGTTCTTGCAAAGCATAAAGTCCTCTGAACCGCGCACCATGACACGGAGCACCGATCACACCGTAGCGGTTTATCCATTCCCGAAGACACCAATGGACACACGTCCAGCAAGTCAACAGCAACAGCAACATCGCCATCCATTCAGCACGCTCTCCTCGGAGACAACCCGCACCAAGAGACGCACCATTGTACTCCTTGCAATACGCCCCAATGAAAAAGGCAGCACTTTTGAGCGGTGCGCTAGTCGTACCCAACTCCTGCACTTTTGGGACTGAGTCGGGGAGTGGTGTATCGTCTTTGTAGGGAGTCGAAGAAGAGGCACTGTTACGGAAAACGCCCATCGTAGCCTACTTGTTTGAGTGAACGAGTGGTCGAATGCGCGTTGGAGGAGACCGGGAGACAAGAATGGAAGGTTGTTCCCATCACAGTGACAGGCGCACGCGCTCATCCCCACGCTAATTCTACGCGTACAGAACGACATGGTAAGTGAGTTTCTTCCAACGCCTAATCTGCCTGGTGTCCTCAATATCCACCGCAAAGCCGCAACGCGCACCTCCAAAAGCGTACCAAGTTCTCCTCAAAACCCACAGACTCACTGTCTTCCTCACAGCCCACCAGTCCTCGGCGGTCGCGAAATTGAAAGAGGAGGCATTATCAGCGCTTACATCTGCTGTTCTCTCATCCTCATCAGGTGTACCACACATCCTGACCGCGCCCGGTGAGGATGCCGACATGATGGACGAAGAGGAAAGAGACGCAGAGGTACCTCACGTTGAGTCGACGGAGGACTTTGAGCTGTGCCGAGTAGCGAAAGACAAGTGGAAATCCAACGCGGCTTCGTCTGCACATACACCCGTGTCATACGAGACATTGGATCCATCGACGCCGATAAAGGGACTACTGAATAATTGGGAAACGCTGTATGTCCAATTTAGAGACGAAGATGGTATGTTCGCCCTCTCTCCCCCTTCCAACAACTTTTGCTCACCAAGCCGAGGTAATCTACTGCCCGTCGAAGTTTCCCAGCCTTCCCTCCTGGATGAGGAAGATGAGGAGCCCCGTCGAGCCACAGCATCAGAATCACCTGCGGCAACCAGCAAGGGAAAGCGAAAAGCACCACCAGAATAAGTCTGTTGTATTTGTATGTGAATTAGATATGATGTCAGGGGGGAGATGTGTATTATTCAAGCAGTGAGATATATGTACATTTTTGCATGTTCCAATAGGAAGGATGGGCGTGATGCTGGGTCGCGGTCATTCGAAATGGTCGAAATTGCATCAGAATGATCACTGGTAGAGGGTACTAGCATCACCATCCCTCTTTTCTAGTCCATTTCTTGGGCTCGATGGGGAGTAGTGCAGCAGCCACGCGTCGACCCTCCTCCGCCAACAAGTTATACGTTGAACAAGCGTTCTTCTAAAATGGACGTTATGAAGAACGCAAGGGTGAGCAAGCCACAGCAACGAAAACCAAGCACGAGCACCCACTGTATCCATGACATCCATCTGTATCCCCAGCTCCTTCACGTACCCTCGAATACTACTCGGTACGAGCTCCATCCTTGCGCCGGTCCCAAAAATCAGAATCTCTACGAGGGCTCGGTCAACAACTGGGCCGACAACGCACGCAGGACTAGCAAACGGCCTACCGGGCTTCGGAACGACGACCTGAAACACCTCCCAAAGCTCCCTCGTCCATTCGTCCCAAGAACGCGCTCCCCCGTCCCCCTTCCCTACACCAGGGACGTCCCACAAAAGTACTTTTCCGTCTAGAAACACCACTGGACCCGTCAATACGAGTCCGTCTGCGAGTTTGATCCCTGCAGGCCCGACGGAGGAAACTTGGACGGGGGGAGGCACGTCGGAGGCGAGCATGTTCGTGAGGGCTGTCGGGCGGTCCGGGGCGTACAGGGGACGGGTGGTATGGATTGACCGTATTAATTGTTGACGTCGGGGCTGGTGTAGCGGTTGAACCGCGGACAACTCGAAGAAATGGTTACATGAACAAAGGCGTAAACGCGGTGATCGTAGAGCCGCACGGAGGACTGCGGGGGCATTCATGGTGTCAAGTTAGCGTCAGTCACTCTCGGGAAGGACTAGATTATGTAAACCAGCTGTGACTTGTGCAGTTGCCCTTCAGGTGAAGAAACGAACAACAAGAGTCGGAAACTTGCTGGTACGAAGCACTCTAGTAGTACTGTCCAATGAGTACGCTGGATTGGATTGCATAAAGGGTACTGATCATGGAATGACTAAAGTGATACATTCGGGCATACAGAATGAACGAAAAGAGAGCAGAGTCAACTGTGGTATACATCCCTTGTGATGTCAGACTCGGACATAGCCCATCTTTGTTCATGTCCGCCGTTCGACCTTGGCCTCGGGGCATACAAAGAAGATGACGAGAGCGAAGGATACGTGGAGACAGGAGTGTGGGGTCGTACAGGTAACACATCAGTCTCGTCTAGGTGCGATGTCTCAGCATTCCACAGCGCAGGTCGCGCAGGACTAAAAAAAATTGTTAGCAGGCCCTCTTTATTAACGTATCAAAAGCGGGGAAGTCAAGGAGACATGCTTACAGATAAGATTGGCGTGATCCAGGGATCATGGGAGAATCGCGATGTAGATGTGAAGATACAGCAGAGCTAGAGATAACGATAACCGTCAGGAAAGGACTAGCCCTTCACAATCGAGAACTCGCCTATATAGGGAGGCGGCCAATCCTCGCTGCGCTGAAAATGCGGTCTGGGTACTGGCTTGCGAATTAGAGTATGCTACAGAAGGATCGAACGACATGCGCGCCGCAAAGTTCTTATTCTGTGGCAGCGAATATGACGTAGATTGGGAAGGCACCTGCGAGGAACGTCTGAACGATGTCTCTGCAGAAGGCTCTATTGGAGAATATGAAGAAACTGGCCGTCGATTGTTGTAGTTTCGACGGGGAGTATCATACGACGACTGGGGAGGGTAGGGAGAGGAAGAAGGGTGGACAGATGTGCTTGGATAAAGCATACTCTGCAGGTAGGAGGGTTCCTCGAGGGAAGATCCCATCACAGAGAACGGAGGAGGCGCAGGAGAGTGTGGCTCCCATTCATGCTCATGTTGCACTGCATATGTTTTGATTTCTACGATGGGTCTGAATTTGCTCTCTCGTCTTCGTGGGACGAGTGGGCGGGTATCGATATCCGCAGGACTGGGAGGAAGAGGTCGCGGAGCTCGAAGGCCCCCGCTGTTCGACCTGATTGGGGGTTTCGGGATACTGGGAAGGCTGTGGGTCCCAATGTCCAAGGTCTCGTCAGCGAGATCCTTGGCGTCTTTGCATTCCTCGCCTCGGAATGGGCTCTCTTTCGAAACCTCGAGGGCTTGCACCTCCTCGGCAAGCTTCTGGTCACGCTGAAGGGAGAGTTCGTAGGGCGGTGGTGGCGGGACGTAGCGCTCGCTCATGCCTGGAAGTTCTGGCGTTGGTGGAGGGGCATCGAAGAGGTAGCAGCCTGAGAGACCAGGGGAGGGACGAAAGAGCGCCCGTACCAGCGAGCGGCGGCATGTTTTCCACCTTTGTAATAAACCATCCAAGGTACATACACACTTCCTCCGAGAATCGGGTTCCTTGACAAGTTTCACTCATATCGCTAAATCTACTCAAGCGCCACCCTCGAGGCTTCATTTCCGTCCTTCCTCCACTGGCAGGGGTGTGCAAATCGCCGACTGTCGTGAAACAGATCATGCGGAAGATCAATATGCTTCATGCATCGCCTACACTTCGATTCCTTCTAGATTCGTCCCCTGCATGGTCCTTAGCTCCAGTTCACCCTTCTGCTATAACTGCTCACCAGCTTCGGTAGCCGCAGAAATACATCTGTTCCTAGCGTTACACCTCAATAATTGGCATGTAAGCACAGATGTCAAACCCACTCACCCCATCCATCTAAAGACACTAGTTCCAAAGAGCCTCCAAAATACCTAGCAGCAGTGTCAGGTCTGGCTTGAAGGGTGAAATCAAACTCACGTTGCAAATATATTACTCATAGGCAATCCTAGACCTATTCGTTGATGTGGTGCGATCCCGGCTTCTCTTTCAGGGTCCTTACCCTCTTGGGAACGTCCCATCTCATCTCCGACCTGTTCGGCAACTGTCGCCTTCACGCCCCTTGAACTCGCGGTTCGCAGGGCTCCCAAGCGGTCGTCATTCATCCTCGTTGCATTACGGACGTGAGAAAACGAGAACAGATCGGAAGGTGATTGGATGGATGCCGAAGAGAGCCCACCTCCTGGCAACGCATGCTAAGGCAATCAAACCCCAAACACTTATTATTCTGACCTTGATCTGATATACGAACACCGATATCATTTTCCCCGGCTACAATTGTAGCACGAATGGGTGGCAAGGCAGTCGCATCCCGATGTCGAAGTCCAGTGGCCCGCATTGCCTGCCGGATGATGCATGAGTCAACTGTTCGCGAGGCCGCTGAAAACTCACGTTTTTCAATAGTTCAAACAAGATGTATCTTCCTAGGGTTTAGTCGTCGTCCGGAAGGAATGATAATAAGCTGTGCTTACTCTAGATGTTCGCGTATGTATGAGAACTTTGCATCCGAATGCCCATCAACGATGACTTCTGGCCATCCTGTGTCGGACCTACTCTCCTCCACGCCATCCTCAATGCTGTATGGTCGGGTTTGTAGGAGTTTCACGCATTTGTCGAGGCTAGTTTTGAGGTTCAGCGCAGTATAGATGATACCGACGTGGGGATCCTGTGCCTCCAGCGAGTTCTTTCCTAGCGATTTCGTTAATGCAACGTGATGCTCGGCGAGTACACGCCTTGATATACGCGAAACCAGCATCCGGTGCATAAAGGAATCAAGAGAGTCAGGAGGAAGGTGAGGTGATGCGAGAGATAATCCAAGGGAAAGGCTCGGTATTACGGGAGCACTAGATGTCGACTCAGACTAGACACCAGTGGGTCTGAGGATATCCGAACGTACTGCTCATCAAGAATCTCTTTCAAGAATTCACAAAAGGTCTCGTTCTCGAATAAGTTAGTAATTTGGGGGAAACGTCTGAATCTGCGCACGAATCAGTACCTTGCGGCGTAGCAAAGGATGTGCAGTACTTTTCGAAAGCAGACCAGTAGAGCTGGAAAGGGAAGGTGAACTAGACGGAGAGACATGCATGCTGAGTGGTGCTTACGTCGTATACCCTCGCCACTCCCTCCTGGGTGACCACCACATACGGTAAGGTCTGGAGGTCTCTTATCCGGTGAGCTATTCGAACCGGTATTTCAGTGCGGACGTAGTTGGCGCTCTAAAGAACGGGTTATTGTACGAGGGTATCAGCAGCGAACGCGGGTCGTGCCTTGATTAGCCGTTCCTCGTCCATTTGGCGTCCGAAGAAGACCTGACATGGTATGGATGAGTGGGAGCAGACTTGCAGTAAGAGGAGGCGTATACGAGCTGCCGAAGGGTGAGTCGGTGTGCCTGCTTTGCAGCATAGATGTCCAGTTGGCGATTTTGATAAAAGTGAAGGGCGGTTGAAAGAGTACGGGTGTGGGGATGCGAAGGGAGTCGTCGAACAAGACGGCAGCTCTGCCATGACATGGTCAGAGGGGCGGAGATGGATCAATAGGGCATCAACATAACTACGCGGTTCGCGTCACACGCCTATTAGCTAGACTAAGACCTGAAACGCGTTCACAGGATACCCTCTGACCGTAATGCACCAATGATCAAGAACGCAGATCTGCGGTCCCGGTCTACACCAATCCAGTCACCCTTCCGTTGGGCCGGGAGACCTTCTTCACCTGCCACAAATATCTCCTCTTGGTCCTCTTCAACATCCTTCTCTCTGCTCAGCCTTTCCTCCTCTTCGCGGTCCCAGAGTACCTCCTCCCACTGAGAATCACTGACCGCTACAGCGACTGTCTTTGCATCCCGTATGTTTGGAAGCACGGATAATAGGAGATTGGACAACAGCTCAGATGTACCATCAGCAGCCTGCGAATGAAGGGTTGGGAGTGGGAGATATTCAGCCTATATGTCAACATAAGTAGACGGTGGTAGACTTGGACAGCGTTCTACCGACCTCCAACAACATACCCTTCACCGCACCGCCTGCAAGAATGACATTCCCCGCGCGCACGAGCCAGTCATTACCAATCGCAAAGACGTGTCCTTCGACAGTCAGCTGCTGAGATGAAGTCTGCCCACGCTGCGAAGAAGCACCACTGCTCTGCCTGACAGGTATCCAACGTGCTTTGAGTTGACTAAGCAATTGTTCCAATGCACCTGGAGGCCGGAGCGTAAGGAAGGTGGTGCGATAATGTGGCGGATGCGTCACTTGGGAAGACATGCGGACATCACTGCCTTGACTGGTGGTACTCTGAATCGTTGCCAAAACGTCTGCGCGGGACGGAGCAGCAGGGTCCTCCAAGAGCACAAAGACATGGTCATTCATCGTCAGCGCACACATAGACCGCTCAGCGTGGACGGAGAAGCCTGGTATAGAGCCGATGGTTGACCTGTATGAGCGAACGCCGAGAGTCCAGCGTCCCCTACTTTGACCCTGGGACAGGAATCAACAAGAGGGTTGGCAAGGGTGTCGATTGCGGCGAACAGCTACGAACATGGTGGTTTCGTATGATGTTTTCTGCGATAAGCTCCAACCCCGATGTCGGTGGGTTAATCCATCTCGCCAATCTGTACAAAAGTGAGCTGCGGTGGACCGATTGTGGAGTTCGACAGACCCTGTGAAGCCCATCGTCGTCGACAAGAGCGTGGGTATTGCGCGTGCGACGCGTCCACGATGCCTCCCAAACGCAAAGCCCCAGAGGACAACACCACTCCAAAGCGTGTAACACGCAAAAAACAGCAGCCCATCGTCGACGCGACACCCGTCTTGAGCAAGAAAGATTCATCTCTCGACGAGCCAGATGAACTCAACCTGTCATCCGCCAAACCCCTTGTCCCCCCATCAACCCCTGGCCCCCGACCTGGTCCATCGCGGGTCGTGATGGAGTGCGTAGAAATCACGACCCCCAGAGCCATCGCACTCAGGACCAGCGCCGTTTGCGCATCCCCAACTATCAATGATGCAGCTGGTTTGAAGTTCAAGGTCGCTTCGATCCACAAAGTGCCTTCCACTCCTTCATGGCATCCACGTCCCGGACCTGCTTCACCGCTTGTCCCAGCGAAAGCAGTTCAATTTCCATCAACTCCTTCGCGAGTCCGTCCTCCTCATACTCCACGCGTATCTCCCTCGAAACTGCAGCACCAGTCCAATGACGTCCCTACTACGCCGAGCAGGCGTGCCATCCGTCCACCTTCCCCCAAGAAAGGCAGTGATCCCACGTCCTTACCCTCTCCTGTCAAACTGCCTGGTATTTTGCCCGCTCACCTGGTCCCTTGTCTTCGGCTACAAAAACGCGCTATTTTGAACGCGCTCCAATCCTCTCTGTCATCGGAGGACCTTGACGATCACGGCCAGTTATCTGCTAATGTCACTGCCTATACGCAATTACACAATTTACTCCATGGGACAGTGAACCGTGGAGAAGGTAACAGCTGTCTTTTGCTTGGACCGCGCGGGAGTGGGAAAACTTCTGTACGTCTTTCTTATAACCCATGAACATTGTCTTATGAGCAAGGGTCAAATAGCTTATTGAGCGAGCAATCAAGGACCTGCCAGAGGAACTGATAGTACTTCGGCTATCTGGTCACACACAACATAATGACCGCTTGGCGCTGCGCGAAATTGCACGACAACTGTCCCAGCAAACCGGGAAGTCGTTCTTACGCGATCTAGATGAGGATGTTAACGGCGCGGAGGAAGAACCCAACCCGTTTGTCGATCCAGGTCCCACGATATCCATCCCACCACCATCCCACCTCCCCGCCTTGATATCTGTACTGCCCACTCTCTCCCGTCCAACCGTCGTTATCCTTGATGCCTTTGATCTCTTTGCACAACATGCTAGACAGTCCCTACTTTATTGTCTCTTGGATACTGTCCAAAGCTGCAAGGTAGGGCAAGGTAACAACGGATTAGCAGTCGTTGGCATCACCACCCGTATCGACACGATCAACCTGTTAGAAAAGCGTGTAAAGAGTCGATTTTCAGGCCGCATGATACGAACCGCGCCCCCATCCGATTTGCTCTTCTGGATAAATATCTCACGACGTCTGCTTGGCACTCCTGTTGGCGATTCTAGCGAATGGGGTACTCTTTGGAATTTTGCAGTGCACACTTTCCTTGAAGATCGGAAGGTCGTGGACACAATAAAGGATACGTTTGCGTTGACCCGGGATGTCAGAATGCTCAAGCAAATGCTGGTGAGCAGTCAGTTTTGAATCACTTGATGGGGTGTGACCGCGATATAGACTGCTATCGTCACCAATTTACGGACAACGTCTCCGTTTCCATCGGCATCGCACATCTCTGCGGCGGTTTTGGCTCAGCGACTTCGCCCAAAGTTCTCCAACTTGCAAGGTGAGGTTTCGTTGCTTGTTGTCGGACCGTCGCACTGAATATGTGTGCCAAATGAAGCACTATCTTATCCCTCGATCTGCCTTTTAGTTGCTGCCATGCACGCTGATTCAGCTGGTCACGACATGATCACATTTGAGATGCTCTATGATGCATTCCGGGAGGAATTTCGCGCGTCTTCGGCGGCACCTATTCAGATCGAAGGGGGAAGTATTGGGATGGCTAAGTGCACCCGAGAAGTTCTCATGAGAGTATGTCCCACAAACAACTGTATACGCTTCTTATGCGAGATCTTTCTACTTCAGAACTTTGAAGAGCTTGTGGGAGCACATATGTTCACAAGCGTTGCCGCACCATCGCCCAATATTGCTCCGGAGTTTGTTCGTTATCGTTGCCTGGTCGAGAGTGGAGCGGTTAAGCAAGCGGTGAATGCGATGGGACAGACCAACGTCAAGAAATGGCTCAATAAAGCATCCTGAGCTGTGTCGCGTAGATATGATTATGTAATATATCACCCTTGCTCCGAGCGAACAACACTCCGAGTACAGATGAACACCACAAGCCCGACCGACATCTTTAATTTCGACTACGCCGACGAGTCGTGAGCTTGCTGCCGTTTCCGTGTATTCCTTTGCTGAGTTCATTAGCCACATTGATGCATTCAAGGCAGCGCTGCAGCTGGATGAACATGATCACTTTGGTATCGCGTCGCCAAGCGCATTGAGTCCGGGTACTCCAATTCCTCAAAGCCCGCGAATAAGAAAGGTCTCTGCGCTCTCCGATTTCGCTCCTATCAATCTCAAAGTCAAAAGGTATCCATTCAATCCCTGTCTACCAATTCCCGCATTGACCTCGGTCAAGGAGGAGGAAGGGAGAACGGTCTCCGGAGCACAGGCAAGATTGGTTATTCCTCCTCGTAAGGTGGCCACTCCTGGTATGTATAGCTGTCAACTTCCACTTGTGACATCGTATTCATGTCTTTCTCGCTCTGTCATAGTTGTTCATTTTCGCCATCATTGCTGCGCAGTTCAGTCTTTATATCTTCATCAGACAGGTCGTTAACACCAAGGAATGGTTATCTGCTTGTGAGTTGAACCGTGAGTTGTTATGATCCTGCCTCATG
Source organism: Caloboletus inedulis (assembly GCA_038092355.1). Lineage (NCBI taxonomy): Eukaryota > Fungi > Basidiomycota > Agaricomycetes > Boletales > Boletaceae > Caloboletus > Caloboletus inedulis. The sequence continues at coordinate 10,963 of JBBPQD010000009.1, forward strand.
CTCTGTCAGGGAGAGGTCGGAAAGGGGAACTTCGTAGACGTCTCCGCGCTTCAAGAACATACGAAGTAAGTACATACATCTCAAATTTTGATTCCCCGGGTTCCACAATACCATCTTGACTGTGTACTACAGGAGTGGAAAGAATCGGCCCTTACCCTGGATAGGTACTTGGATTTCCATGAGTGGAAACAGATTGACGAAGACCCGTTCTATGATTGGAAGTTGGTCAAGAAGGTAAAGATATTGTCAGCTCTCATCGAGAAACCTTGTCTAATTCACGACCAGGTCAGTCGGTCGCTCAAGATTTTGAGAGAGAGGAACGACGTTCGTGGAGTGCTCGGAGTACTTGAAACATGTATTCGGAGTAACTTTGCTGGCGTAGAATCACCGAGGTAACGAACATGTGCTCTAACCGATCCAACCCTCGTCCTGATCGTTCTGTTAAAGGCTGTACAGCGAGGTCGCTTGTTTTCTTTCCAGATTGCCGATACATATCTCACACTATTTCAGACCTTTCTGGGGACCAAGAATTTGATTGAATGTGTGTTGCTCTCCAAAGTTTGGCTTTACTGATGAAGTGACAGTTGTCTCCCTCGTCAGCATATCACGACGAGCAAGAAAGAGCTCTCGAATTCATTCGTGACTCCACGGAATTATCAAACGAAGAGAAGAAGCGATTCTTCAAGAATGCAACCATCAATCTTGGCACCTCGGCACTCTGCCTATCTGGTGGCGCGTCATTTGGTTATTGTGCGTAAATTGATTTATGAGAATACGGCTTGGTAACCACTTGAAATGTAGACCATGTAGGAGTAGTAAAAGCATTCTTGGATGCTGGTTTGTTACCCCGAGTGATTGCAGGGACCTCTGCAGGTGGTCTTGTTGCCGCACTCGCATGCACTAGGACGGACGAAGAGTTGAAAGCCCTCTTGGTTCCTGAACTAGCCCACAAACTATCGGCTTGCGAAGAATCTTTTGAGGTTTGGGTCAAGCGCTTCTGGACAACAGGTGCTCGGTTTGACAGTGTGGCGTGGGCTCGAAAGGTTGGTTGCTCTGGAATAATTATCATCTCTTATTCTCGATTGACATCATGATCTAGGCTACATTCTTCACGAGAGGCTCGATGACTTTTCGTGAGGCTTATCTCAGGACAGGACGGATCCTTAATATATCTGTTATCCCAGCTGCGCGTCACTCGTCAGTTCTGTCATTGGCTGTTTAAAACCTTTCTGATCCCGCGCGTACAGGCCCACAAAGTTACTAAATTACGTCACTGCACCGGATACAGTTATCTGGAGCGCACTGCTGGCCTCAGCGGCAGTACCTGGTATATTGAATCCGGTGGTGCTGATGCAGAAACTCAAAGATCGCCGTCTTGTACCGTGGAATTGGGGAAGTAAGTTCAAGGACGGTTCTCTAAGGTCCGCGACACACCGAGCTTGATACTGTAGCTTTCTCTACTCACATTCGATTGCAGAGTGGATATACCGATTCAAGCTCTCAATCTTTACTTTAATGGTATAGCGTATCTTTATTTCGACAACTTACGGCGATTGATGTTTTCTTTGTAGTCACCCACCCAGTTGTATCCCAGGTTAACCCACATGTCCATCTGTTTTTTTTTGCGCCTCGTGGTTCCGCCGGGAAACCGGTGGCCCATAGGAAAGGGAAAGGTACGTTCGCAACGGTCTTCCTGGGCTCACCACAATTAATGCAGGCACCAGGTTGGAGAGGCAACTTCCTATTATCCGCTGCTGAACAATGGCTTAAATTAGAGCTTACGAAGAATTTCAAGGTAAATATCATATCGCGAGCATAGTCAGCACCCGGAGACAAACTTGGCTTGTAGGTCATCCGAGACCTCGAACTACTTCCACAACTACTGGGTCAGGATTGGTCTAGTGTCTTCCTTCAGCGATTTGATGGCACCGTAACGTATGTACCGACCATGTTGAACGATTGCGTTTCCTGTCTTATACTTTTGTTAGCATATGGCCAAAGACGCGACTTTTAGTGCGTATCTTCAAAGTTTCATTATGTATCTGTTTTGATTCAATCCTTTACAGGACTGGTTCGGCATATTGAGTGATCCGGACCCCGCCGAACTCCAGAGGATGATCCGAGTCGGCGAAATGGTTACTTGGCCAAAGGTGAGTCATTCTTTCAGGTAATTGTGCGCAACTGATGTCACCTCCGAAGCTGCACATTATAGAGAACCGGTATCGGATCGAGCAGCAGATAATGCTCGGTCGGCAAGCTGTCCGCCGTGCCATACAAGGTGTACGATCTAGCCAGACCCCCACTGACACAGATGGTATCGTCAACGACAGTGTCACCCCGAAACCCCCAAGAGGAACCCGACTTGTGGCAGGAACTTCAGCAACTAATGAGCCACCTTTGGCGATCGATACTGATGCGGAAAAGGCCTTCACTGATAACGGGACAGCATGGTATTTTCGACGTGGACGTCCTATTGTCAACGACGTTGTGGAGTCCGGTACGTCAACGCCTGGCGACGCTGAATACACAAGTACTACAGACCCCCTTCGTTCCCCTGTTCTTCGTCGCAAATGGGCTTCAGATCTTCTCGGGTCGCGAGGATCTCCCGAAGAAGATCTACTTACCACACCAGACCACTCTCCCGCTCCACGACGTGCGAGCGGCTCCGCACAATCCACTTTTTTCGCCAAACTAAGACGGAAATCCGCTTCCGCGCTTGTGATCCCATTTTCCTCCCCGCTCAGGTCTTCCAGGGTCGCGAGAAGTAAGGAGCCTAGCCCAGATAGACACGAGCCGCCGTGGAGCAGTGATAGCTCCTCTGAAGACGAAACTTCCCTTTATGACCCCAGATCTCGGGCAGCTGGCCTGTCGTCCCTGGTGCAAGATGCACAGGATGATGATTATGATCACGATGGGCTGATGGATGATGTGGACTCGGATTGATACAAGGAAGTTCGACGGACCTTGTTGTTCGTCTTAATGAGTACTCCCTAGTGTAGCCATACAATTGTCAGTGTTTTCTTTCTCGTCGATGATTACACGATATATTTTGGGTGTCGCCGGCGTCACCAGGCCACTCCGAGTGTGAGAGCGGCATACTAGGGCATGTAGGCTCGTAGTCTCCAGTAGCTGACCTGATACGATATATGACAGCTGATATATTACCAAGTCCACATGCCCTAGTATGCCGCCTTTACACTCGGAGCGGCGGTGGGAAAGAGCCTGGGCTTGTCTCTTCGTCAACAGCAACTCCTCCCTGAACGACTGCATGACAGCGCCGACACAGGTTTCACGTGTCGCCGGCGCACTAGACTGCACGAGATTCCGAACCGGAGAATGCAGAGAGGCAATGCTTTTCGTGTGCATCGTTTCCTGTAATGATACTTCATAGTAAACCGACCTGTTGAAGTCGTTCGCAACGCGCCGCAAACTAGCGCACCAAGATTCGGGACATCAATGTGTTTTGTTGGTGCGCAACAAATCGTCCAGGGCATCCAACAGCGTCGAAATAAACATTGTTCCATAATAAAACGCACGGTTATCCACCAATCTTGTACGCCGAGCCTGAGACATGGATATGCACGACGGGAGAACGATGACCATGCACATATACAGCCTCATATCGGTTCCACGGACGCATTCATGCCGAGAGCACGTACAGTATACACGACGACGTTCACGGTGACCGTGCGGTCAAACACCGTACGTGAGACATGGATCAAGTATTCTGTATTGCCGAGATCCTGTTGTTCGAATGGAAATGCGTGTATAGGGTCACCGTCCTCGTCTGTTCACGAGAATGTTAACGCCGAGACGCGCATGGTGCGATGAGATTGACCTCCTTCCAGGGATTTTGGTTCCATCCAATGACAACCCGGAGTGCGCCTCCACAGAGAAACAAGAGCGGAGCGTTTGGTGGGTGAAGAGGAGGTCTAGACGAGGAGGTCGACTTCCCTACGCGGAGATGGGATACAGCGTTGCATACCGGTCTCCGAATGTGAGGAAGGAGTATGGATTGGTAGAGTTTGAAACGCAGATGAAATGGATGGGCTTCAAGAATGGCGCCGTATGTACGAGCGTGTCACGGGAGTCGACAAAATGGCGCTACACGCGACTCGCGAACGACGGGGGATGTGGAGGGAAGAACGCACAACGACGGGACAGGTGAAACATTCGACACGTTCACGGTCAGACAGTGAGATCGACTCATCAACTAACCAAACTTCATCCAGTCCGCCACGCCTTCGCTTACTTAAGCACGCCCTGCCTCATTTTTTCCTTGAAACTCGACCGGCGTCGCAACACGAGATGTTATCGTTCCTTGGAATGTGGCCGAGCGAATGGGCCAACAAGCTTGCTGAGTCGTAGAGGGGACCGAGGGATGCATCTCCCATGCCATAATCTCGAATGGAGCCTTGGCGATACGAAAATATCCACTCCTAGTAATGGATTAATCGCATAACCACACACAGAGAAGAAAACGGAGGCAGCCTCGGACATCCGAGACGCAGGTGTCCGTGATACAGTACACGATTACGCGTGCATCATCCTTGAATGCCCCACACTACCTTGGTGGGGTGTCATCCGCTTCTCCGGGCTACCAACCAACGTCTGGCCCTCCTTCCCTTCATCAACGCACATGATCTGTATGCCATACTACTTGAGATGAACACTGCATGCAAGGCGCCCTCGAGGTGCTTGTATAGGACATTATGGAGGTACTCACGGCGGTGATCCGGTGCGTGTTTTTGATGGTCGACACTCCTAGGAAAGGTGGCACCAAGGATTAGACAGGCGACACCGAAATCGGGGATTATGTTGCTGAGGATGACGATCATGCCCTATGTTTCACGCAATATGAAGACCGAGAATCTCGTGAGGACATTCCATCCCGCTTCTCCCACATCCCGTGGTGATAGATGCGATGCAACCGAATGCGATGAACGGAGAAGAGAGGGCGAAGAGGTTTCGAACGGGGCGAACAAATGGTCCATTGCGCGGGTGCAGGTGGCCTTTCGACAGGTAGATTTCACGTTCAATGCCCATTCACCCAACAAAGAGTCCATTGTGGTATTTAGGTATAATCGAACCTGTGTATTGTTGCCTTTTTGGTCTTGGCCCGCTCACACAATATCCATCGTTTTGCCAAACCACCAAGTTGAGTTGTTGTATTCGGTCGCCTCCAATGAATGACAAAGTTACTTGTGTCTTTCTGTCGGCGCGCAGAACAATGAAATGACGTGCCCACCAGTTGATGAGTTGCATTCACGGGCGATATCCCTTGCCGACGAGTTTGAGCAAGGAGGCGGGACCAATTACATCGAAGAGGCGATTTCGCTCGATCGCGAAGCATTGGAACTTTGCCCACCAGGGCACCCAGATCGGTCATTGTCCTTGAATAACCTCGCAATTCATCTCAGGGGTCGGTACAGCCAGCTCGGGGGAATGGAGGATCTCAATGAGGCCACTGTCCTCACCCATGATGCACTGGCACTTTGCCCACTGGGACACCCAGATCTGCTAATGGCCTTGAGTGGCCTTGGAATTGATCTCTGGATTTGGTACAAGCAGCTCGGGGAAATGGATGACCTGAATGCGGCCATTATCCTCACCCGAGATGCACTGGCACTCCGCCCACTGGGACACCCAGATCAGTCAATTTCCTTGAACAACCTTGCAATTCAGCCCTGGATTCGGTACAAGCAGCTCGGGGCACTGGAGGACCTGAATGAGGCCATTGTTCTCACCCGAGATGCACTGGAAGTTAGCCCACTGGGACACCCGAAGCGGTCATTGTCCCTGGGCAACCTCACAATTTGTCTTGGGGATTCGGTACAACTTGCTCGGGACAACAGAGGACCTCAATGAGGCCATTGTCCTCGGCCGAGATGCCGCCCACTGCCAGACCCAGGTCGGTCATTCTCCTTGCACAACCTTGCAATTCATCTCGCCACTCAGTTCAACCAGCTCGGGGAAATAGAGGACCTGAATGAGGCCATTATCCTCAGCCGAGATGCGCTGGCATTTCGCCCATCAGGGCACCCACATCCGAGTCGGTCAATGTCCCTGAGCAACCTCGCAGCTAATCTCTCCACTCGGGACAACGGAGGACTTCAAGGAGGCCATCCTCTTCAACAAAGATGCATTGGCAATTTGCCCACTGGGGCACCCAGAGCGATCAGCGTCTTTGCACAACCTTGCAGACTGCCTCCATGCTCGGTTCACACGATTAAATCAGTTAGCGGACAAAGAGGAAGGTCAAGCGAAAGCCAAGGGCGAGAATGAACTTGTTTCCGTCGGTGCCGAACTGGCCAACGTTGGTCAGCGCGTCAATGGCTTGGCCACGTTCACGTGCATCGAAGGTGAAGGGGGGTCCAGACGAGGGGGTCCATCTAGCGTTGGCGATGCAGTTTGCTGGGTTTCCGTTCTGTGATCGGGACGATGTGGGCAGTGGACGATGGTGAGGCGAACAAGGTCACGTCCATGTTTTACGACAATATGAAAGATGAGTCTGGTCACTTGGATTATACCCGTGCAGCACACGCGTTGAACAAGACGATGCAAAATTTGGTGGATATATCATGTCTTATATATACATCTCGGTGCCTAGTCGTCTACCCTCTACATGCTGTTTGTAGTCGCTATCTGACCTGCTATCGAATATCTCAGGTGCGTGGTTGTACTTTGTGATCCACCGCCAGGAGTGAGGCCTCGGCCCGGGGAGCCGTTTTCAAAGCGTGCGGGGTTTGAATTTTCGTATAGCCACTCGGGCTAGTAGCCCCTGAACTCGTCCCTTCTGCTACACTTGAACCATGACTAGCAGGCCACCTCCCACCGCTCAAGTACTCGCAGAGGCTGCTGCCAGACGCCGTGCAAGCACGGAAACCAGCACTTCAGGTGCTCAGCTCGTGCAAGAGCATGAGAAACGGCAGTTGTTTCGTCGTCTCATCGACCCAGGCATCGTTCGACCAAACTCGAAAGAAGTCGCGATGGACTCTCTCAAGGCGAGTGTGTGTGTGGGCTGAGGTCTACAGTGACCCCGCGAGCCACTGCGCTCTAGCACTCGATCTTTGGATCTTATCTAACACGACGGAACCCATAGACTTTGTCCACGATCGCAGAGAACATTTTGCGCGAGCCAGAGAACCCGAGATATCATACGTTCAAGCACGAAAACGATACCATAAAGCGCCGATTAATACAGCCGAAAGGCGCTCTGGAATATGCTCTGGCGGTGAGTTCACGTCGCGTCTCGCGTCTTTCGCGCGCCCGTTTGCCCATTCCAAACAAAAAATGTCTCGTTCGCCTTTCGTTCCTCCTTTCTAGCTTGGATTTGGCCCCAGAGTGAGTCGTTGTCACCGTCATGCGCTGATCACGGGGGTCCTGTCTTTTTGACGCACGTGGTGTTTTACTTTTACTTTTTCGAGGTGACGGCCTTCCAGTCGTATTACGTGTTCAACCCCAGTAAGATGGCGGACTTGCGCATCGGCGCCGCGATGCTCCGGGAAGCTGTCGACCGTGAGACGCAAAAGGAAGAACGGTTACAACGGAATAGGGAGGAGCAGAAAGCCGCAGCGGCAGCGGTCACTCAAAACGTATGTTTTTTTTTGCGTTCAAGTGGCTCGACAGTCTCGTTCGCGTCTTTCAATCGCACTCGTGTTGACCCCCTTCGTTCTCTGCAGATAAAGTTGGCGTTTTTGGATGATCGCAAACGCAAGATGATTCGCGATGAGAGGGAGCGGGAATTGAGGGAAGCTCGGGAATCACTACGAGGGTCTCAGAGCGATTCTGCGGTTCTTGCGCCGTCGTCCTCGCCAGATCAAAGCTCCAGCCCCATGCCGGGTTTGGGACACACGCTAGCCTCGGTCGATTATGAGCCTGGCGTAGACCAACCACCTCCGTACCACGACTGATCGTCCTACTGCTTGCTAATGCGTTGTATCATATTTACCAAACGGTTTACGAGACAATTAACGACGAACAAAGCGAACAGGGTGGAGTGTTCAAGGGAAAGTAGTAATCTTAGATTTTTCGATCGCCTCCGCCATATCAGTCATAGGAGGGATCTGGGGTAATGGTGGGAGTGTGAACGGGGCATGCGTTCCCTTGATACCAACGGCGCCGGAGGATTGATTCCCCACTAACATCAACAATCAGGGATCCGCTGCCAGAGGTATCTTATCACTCAAAAGGCGCACCAGTTGCCTGCTCGTATGCCCTCGCTCTTTGCAACACCAAGCTCTCCTTTGTTTGCAAGCTTGGCGGAGCACGCGTCAGAAATTCAGACGTGTTAGTATGAGGGAGAGGGGGCACGGCTCTCGACCGTCGGTCAACCAGCGATAGGAACTTTGCCGGGGACTGGTGATCCTTGCCGCCTCCCTTGTTGTCCTCGGGAGGAGGGCTTTCAGGAGCTGCACTCGAGTAACGCCTTTGTAGTCCAGGCATAAAAGACTTGACAGCTTGGGTCAAACGTGAGCTCGCCGTCCGCTTATGCCTGTCTGTAGTGGAAGTCGAAGAAACGCGTGGTGTTGGTGTCTCGGACACAACTGGGGGTGGCTGAGATGAAGCTCCTGGACTGCGAACGCGGAGAGGAGATATCGGAGGTAGGGGAGGTGGCTGCACGAGAGGAAAGGCAACCTTGTCCGATGATTGGCCGGTATTCGTTCCTGGTCTCGAGCGTGATGTGCGGGGGATGGAACTGTCTTGGGATGGGCGACGCCGCGATTCTCGTACCGGTATGTCCCCCGGTTTCTTCCTGCTCAGGGATGAGATATCTTGAACATATCCACTAGGGGTCCACACTATCCCATCTTGGAACACTTCGGAGTGGAGCTGTACGTGCGTCTTCGAATTTCGTGCCGGTCGCTTTCCTAAAGATCGGAAAACCGAGGCACGCAATTCCATATGAGTCCTTCGTTTTCTCTGTGTTATGATATGAGGGGTCGCCAAGCCACGAACATCCACCGCTCGCTCTTGTATACATCCGCTAGGGGTCCACACTACACCATCCTGAAACACTTCGATGTGGAGCTGTGCGTGCGTCTTCGAATTTTGTGCCGGCCACTTTCCTAAAGATTGAAAGACCGAGGCATGTAATTCCATATGAGTCTTTCGATTTCTCCGTGTTATGACGGGGATCTGCGACACAGGGGTCGCCAAGTCGCTGACATACGCATCTTGTATCGCGCGTCCTGCTTGAGGCGCTAGCATCAGAGCAGTAGGGTAAAGATCAAAGTACGGGTACACTGCATATTCCGGATCGGGGCGCTTAAGCTGCAACCTATCTTCAGCCGCAGAACAGGATTGATTGTATGCGACTAATTACCTCTGACAATGCAAGGAATGCCCTGGCAGACGCATATCCATCTTCATCAAGTACTCCGGGAATGTGAACTGAGTCAGATGTGCCGGGATACGGCTGCACGAAGGGGTACACGGCAGGGTCTGAGGATTGATAACGTCAGCAAATACTAAATATACAATATTACAAAACATACAGATCCAGATACAAGGATACTGTGGCTTGGCCACGTCCGAGCAATCATCAACCGAGCCAGCGGGGTATATGAACTCAAGGGACCAGGGGTAACCTGCAGGATCTCATTATATTTCTTCAGATAATAGAAATCTGACAAGTATAAAGTGGACACTCACAGAGGTCAAATATTGGATACCGGGCGCGCAATTTCACACTGACTGATTTCCATTCTATCGGTGAGAGTATAGAAGTTGATTGCTCTGGTTTGAACGGCTGGGTGATCTCAGCTGAGGAGCCAGGATACGGGATTATGAATGGGTACACCGGAGGATCTAGTCAAAAGTCTCAACCTGGGAGATTCACCAAGTGGATCTGCAGACATACAAACAACAAGCCACGGATAGCCGTGAGAACCTTCGATTGGTATTTGAGTTGATTCGAGTGCGTTAATGAAGGGGTAGATGTGATCCAGATTATAAGGATAGCATGCATGATCTGCTAAAAGCTTAGAGTGCGCATTATAATCCATAGTATTTGGACTCACAGATATCAAAGTTAGGATACAGAGAAGGAAGTCTCACTTTTACTCGCTCGTGCCAGACGTTCGAGACCACCCTGCTAGAGATTTCTACTCGCAAAACGGTGGGATAAATATTGAAATGAGGGTAAACAGCAGGATCTAGACACGCCGATGGTGAGCAGCTGCGCAGCAAAGTAGCTCGCGCGTAGAACTCACAGATATCAAGAGCAGGATAAAGATTTAAATCGGCGAGCGTTTCCGCCACCCGATCTTTCAGGGTGGATTCGTTGGCCCAAGCCGGATAGAGCTCAAAATGAGGATACGCAGGTGGGTCTAAATTCACATAACTCGATCAGACAAGGCTGTCAGTGTTACTAAACTAACTCACAAATCACTAGGTATGGGTATTCCGGGACAAACCCAGACTTCTCCAGAACCAATGGAAGACTTTTCATTTGGCTTGTGTGCTCGAAAAAGGGCGAAACCATATGCCACGGTTGATGGGGAAATTTACTATCATCGGCATCATCGAAAACCCGCTGACCGAGATCCGGAGAGGGTAGGCGCTCGATACTGCTGATATCCGAGTACCAATCATCATCTTGTGGGCCCCACGTCGTTGCAGTCGAGGGTGTGAGTAACACCGACCCTTGAATGCGGCGGTCTATATGGATAGATGCCGGAGCGGACAGTGTATGGGATAGCTCCAGAGGTGGCGTGGGAGGTCCTGCAGAGCTCCGAGACCAAGCGTAATCGGCCAAGTCAAGCTGAAGGGGTTCGTCGACTTCCCAGATATGGTTGTTGGCGAGGAGTTCGGCTAGCCCAACCTGAGCTGCCGTCTTGGCCCTCCACATTTCTATGCGACGGTGGCGGAGGTTGGATTGTCCTTTCTCACGTTCTACGGCAGCCGAATCCCTCGCAAATGGTGAATACACATCAAGGTGTGGATACACCGCTGGGTCTAACGGATGTCAGATAGCAGAATCAAAGATATAGTGTTTTCTTACAGATTACTAGGTTGGGATAATGGGGAATCAGGTTGACAGTACATTGATTTTTCTTCGTCGTCTGAGATTCCTCTACTTCTACAATGGCAGCGCGAGGCAGATAAATGTCGAAATGAGGATAAGTAGCAGGATCTTGTGTTTACGTCAGAAATAGTGCTTGATCCTTTTATAGAGACTCACATATAATGAGGTATGGATAGGTCGAGGATGAGTCGCTCTGCTGTCCTAGGTGGACAAATATCGGGCTGAGGTTTGGATGGATTCGTGGATAAGGAGTTGGCCACACTGCGCGCCATGTCGCCGCATTTTCCCATCCGAACGACCTTCCCCAGACTGCTTGCTTCCTAACCACAGTACTGGCTGCGTGACAATGACAAACAATTGCGGAACATGAGAACATTCAGATCATGGATGATAATGACGCTCACCAATTGCCGGGCTTTGACTCCATGACCTCGAGACAGATCTGCTTTGGTCATCTCCACATCGCCTCGCCAAGGGATGCGCAGTATGTAACGGATAAACTTGGAGCCACGTCTTAGCTGTCAGCCATCCGAATGAGATGCCCCAAACTACGCTTGAAGCTGGCGTCCTCTAATCATTGCTTCATGAGTAAGAGCAAGTGTCTCATTTCCACAATACACACCGTATCACGTGTCGGGTATATCTCTAGGTAAGGGTATGCACTCGGGTCTTTCACAAATGTCAGTGTCTGTGAATATATAGTGACATAACCCACTTACAAATGGTCATGTTGGGATATTCGGCTGTAAGACAGCCTACATTCACTAACCTCACATCTACCTCCTTCTGCTTGGGCGGCTGGGCGATTTGCAAAGCCTTTGAATAAAGGTCAAAATGAGGATAAACAGCCGGGTCTGGGGGGGGCAAGTATGAGGTACTAAGGAATATCGCTGGGGTGTACAGCTTCACTCACAGATAACGAGGTTCGGATAAGAGGTCAATACGCCGTCTAGTGAATATGTGTTTGCATCCACCTGACTCGAGCTCTTCATTCCCACGCCCTCGACAAGCGGAGGATATATGTCTAGGTGAGGGTACACGGCGGGATCTACCATAGCTTGTCAGTATTGGCAGAGCCATCAATTGACGCGCCCGTACAGATTACCAAACTGGGGTAAGACGATATGAAGTTGCTTGGTTCGTTGAACATCACGAAGACTGGTTGTGAGATATCCTCCTCGGCGGTGCATGCAGGATAGATCTCAAAGTTTGGGTAGATCGTAGGATCTTATTTTCGATGAGCCTTCGTAAACCAAACAACCAGCTCGATACTCACAGATGAAAAGATTTGGATATTTAGACTCCAGTCCCCCTGCTCCACGAAGTTGAATGGGAGGGACCGGTTGTACCGTCACTGTCGAGTACGGGTAAACCTTTCGCCAGGTCACCGCCCTCTGCCAACCAAAAGAGCTTCCCCACACCAACTGGGGAGACTTGATATGCTTGAAGGACCCCACGGTCGGGTCTACGCGGTTCGCTGTTAACGGACACGCCATCCTGCGCGACAATGGCTACTTACAGATCACCAAGTTGGGATACTGAGGCACGAGACCATTGGGGTCTTGAAGCAGTACCTGGATCGTGGGCTTTGTCTGGGAAGCTGAATACGGGTAGACCTCCCTCCATGTCATTGCGGAACGCCACCCGAAGGAGTTGCCCCAGATCGTACATCGTCTTGGCGCGATGATATCTCCGACCATGCGCTCCCCGACGTCAGGCGAAGGCAACCGAGATACATTTGAAACAACCGAGTCCCACTCGTCATCAACCGGGCCCCAGCTTGTCGCGGTAATCGGAGTAAGCGAAACATTCCCATTTGCACGACGATCAAGATGTACCGAAAAGGGTCGAGAAGGCGCAAGAGGTGATGCCATGGCAGGACTGCGGGGCCCCGCAGATGTCAATGACGAAAAGTATTCATTGCTATTGACTGCCTTCAGAGAATTACGCTCTAGTGCGTACTCATCCATGGCCGTCACACCCACGGATACCTCAATATCTGGGGCCGGCTGGTATGTTTCTGTCATTGAAACTGGGTACAACTCCGTGGTCTCCCTCCAGGAACTTACGCGACGCTCCAGATCACGTTTTGCAGCCTGAGGAACGGCTGACTGGGGGATTGGCGACAAGCCATGCGTAGGAGAATCGGGATCGGGATTATTCTGGGATTTTGGAGGCACATGGAAACCGTGTGAATCGAGTCGGTCTACAAGAGAAAGCTTCCTAGGAGGATGACGGAGCGTTTCCGGTCGCGAGTTGGTGACTAGTGTATGCGACGCTGAAGCATCCCACCGATCCTCGACCGGTTGCTCATCCGCATTTGTAGTCTGGCTCTCCTCCCGCCAATGAGCTCCAAATGATCCCTGAGTAGTTATGACTGGCGGAAATGCTGGGTCCGAGTCCCGCAAGGTTCCTGCAACCCACGCGTCAAACCATCGCGCTTTGTTCAAGTCGATGTCGAATTCGATACTCCCGCCTATTGGCAGCTGCTGACTGGAAGACTGGCGACCCTCGAACAAGTGGCCGAAAAGATACTGCCAAGAATCGTCGGAAATACGAGGTGTCATCTTAACGCCATTCTCGTTGACATGAAAGTAGAGGCAGAGCCCCACGGTGCTTGGAAAATTGTATTCGCGGGCAATAGCATTCAGTTGGCCAAACATCTGAAGAAAGCCAATTAATGCGTCTGGAACCAGGACGGCACACATGGTTCAGATACACACTGATGGAAATAATGGCATTAGGATGCCTTGAGAGAGCCTATAGCGAGGCCCCATTGACAGAACGCTTCCAAGGTGCCCCTGATCAAGCGGCAAGTCCGCAGGTGGAATAACGACCACGAGATTCCTTGGACTCCGTGGGTAGCCACGATCACGAAAATCTCGAGCGCCCGAGTTTTGATACGAAAGTGTGGACGGTCTACGAAGCTGATATCTAGTACGTTCGGGTGAGGCAGCCAGGTAATGAGCAGTAGCCGGAGTCATGTCCAAGTCTGCTCCTGGATTGCCAGACAATGCCACTGAGGGAACATGTGACAAATCGTGATCAGTGTCCGGAGGACTGAGAGGCAAATGTCGGAAAGCATGGACAGCGGGCATCGCATGGTATGAATGTGGATGGGACATTTCTCAATAAGCAAGCCGGGGAGCAGCGTAGACCTCTCGTGACCGCTTGATGAGTCTGTGATTCACCCAGTGGATGAGGGCTGGCGAGCAGGGAGAGTACTATGTGAGCGTGGGGGAGGCTTTTGAAGAGAATGCATGAGATATAACACGGCACTCGGCCTGTAACACGAGGCTATGAGACAGCGGTTCTCAGCGGTATCTGATCGCGCAATGGGCGGGGATTGGATTACACAGAGAGTGAGTAAATCACCAGGACGACCAGGTCCAATTACCTGCTGAATCGTGGGGGCAGTGAGAGCTTACCCACCGGCGAGAGACCCACCAGTATTTAAGGATCTGCTGGTCGCTGAATTGAAGGGACGATGAGAAAGAGGTCATGCCAGTGAGAGTGAGAGTCCAAGTCGGGTAGTGCTAGTTCAAACATCCGCTAGTCACTAGTCATCCTTGTCACACCGATAATAATGACGATGGAAGCAAAACTATCACATCTGGCCACCCTCGCACAAAAGGACAAAACCCCCGCCTACCTTGCCCTCCTCTCAGAAACCCTATCTCGTCCAGATCCCGCCTCCCTCCCCGTCGATCTCCATGTCCTTATCGACGCCGTAGCCAACCCAGACGTCGTCGGCCTCGTCATAGGCAGACAAGTCATCTCAGAGCTCGTCAAGAGCATCGGCGCTGGTGCCATCACCGACCAGGACATACGCAAACGCGTCGTCGAGGACGCACTCGCCACCCTTCAGCCCCGAATCGCCAGCTATGAGGAACAGGTATCTAGCAGTCCCTCGGCACAGATCCATTTACGTCAACTCCCTTTCAGGTCAATTCCTTGAGATTCCAACTCGCTGATCTCCTGGAAGCTGAGGAAGAATGGACCGAGGCTGCTCGCATCCTTATGGGTGTTTCTCTCGACTCCGGCTCGCGGTAGGAACAACGGCCTCGGTGTCGCCAATACCGCGTGCTAATAATTCTACTACTAGTTCATTGCCTGACGAGGACAAGTTCCGCGTCTACGTCCGTATCGTTCGCCTCCTCTTGGAAGACGAAGACTCAGTACAAGCAGAGACTTACTACAATCGGGCAGCTTCCCTATCAAATTCAACCACAGCTAGAGAGATCCAACTTCAGTTTAAACTATGTCAAGCAAGAATCAGCGACTACGCTCGCAAATTCTTGGAAGCCGCATTGAGGTACCACGAACTCTCCTGGGTTGCAGAGATCGACGAGGAGGAGCGAAAGCAAATTCTGTAAGCATGCCACGCCCACTAATAGCAAAATGAGCTAAGCAGAACCCAGATCACACGCTGTGACTTGTGCCGTTCTTGCACCCGCGGGACCTAACCGTTCCCGTATACTTGCTTCTTTGTACCGGGACGAAAGATCACCCGATCTTCCGACATACAACATCCTTTCCAAGATGTTCCTCGACCGTATCCTCCGCCCAGCAGAAGTCAAGAGTTTCGAGGAGTCCCTTCGACCGCATCAGCTTGCTAAAATCACCATATCCAGCAATGATAGACTTGCTTCTGCCGTCGACGAGGATGATCTCTTAGACCCCTCGACGAGCACGCGCAAAGGGCCATCAACAGTTCTCGATCGTGCCGTAATGGAACACAACGTTCTGGCCAGCTCCAAAATATATAACAATATCTCATTCCGTGGGTTAGGCGCGTTGCTCGACTTGGCTCCCAGCGCAGCAGAGACGATGGCCCGAAAGATGATCGAGCAGGGTCGATTGAAAGGTTCAATTGATCAGGTGGATAAGCTTATCTGGTTCGAGGGAGGGAGAGAAGATGATGATGCTCAAGGGAAGGCAGGGGGTTTAGGTGATGTCGAACAAACCAGCGAAGCCACAGGAGCGCCTTTCACAAAACGTTGGGACATGCAAATACGAACTACAGCAGCAAATGTAGTATCCTGTACATCTTTCCTTGTTCCCAGATCCATGCTGACTCTGCGACAGGTCGAATCAATTGTACAACATCTTGCAGTTCAAGGTCTCATTCAAGCACCAGCATAACAGTCCATCGTCTCATGATCACCACCAGGTGATACATACGTTCCAAGTGCCAAAGGTGTTATTAGACAGGATGTGACTGCATACTATTTTCCAATTTACGTCGTTTCTTTGCACGCTCTCGTTTAGTCTCCAACTCGTGCCACTCGCCCTCAAGCGACGACAAACTAGGGCAAGGCGTCAGCAACTGTGAGCAGTTTAAACGCGCAATACACACCCAACTGGGAGTTCGGCTGATGGCAACTCGTCCTTGAAATATGGTGCTTCAAGGGCCTGCGCCGCAGTGACACGCTTTGTGGGATCATACGTCAGCAACTGTTCCGCCAGATCAAGAGCCGCAGGAGATAGCCATCTAATGCAATGTAAGCTTCGAAAGACCAAAACATACAGGACTCACTTTTGGAAAAGCTCCCTGAAATGGTCTTGTAGCACTTCCTTTGGTTTCACCAATTCGTACCAGGGCAGTTCAGTGATACCGGGCCATCGTTCTGGAGTGGGCGTGCCAAAGATACGATAAATGACATCGAGTTGGTGGATCTCATCGTTTCCCTGGAAAACTGGCTTCTTGGTAAATAGCTCGAGCATAATGCAACTAGAGGAGTGCAACGAGTAAGGCCCCAGACTCTTTTTCAGTAGCGAGCTACCGTGGCTTACCCAGCGCTCCACATGTCCACTTCTGGCCCATATACCGTCGCACCAAAAAGAAGTTCAGGCGGTCTGTACCAAAGGGTAATCACCCGGTTGGTATAGTCTATACGTCGCCGCTTCTGATAGAATCGAGCAAGCCCAAAGTCAGCAAGTTTGAGTTCACCCCTATTGTTGACCAGAATGTTTGATCCTTTTACGTCCCTATGTATCACCCCCTTGTGGTGCAAGTATGCGAGGCCGGCGAGCATTTGGTTGCAAAGCGACTTTAGATTGGCTTCAGAGAAAGAGAACTGCGTTTGGGAAAGGACACCCGTGAGATCGTGATCCATATACTCGAATACCATGAACACCGAGCCTGCGTATACATGAGTGAGGTGGCAATCATCAGTGAATAATCTTACCATTGGATACCATCATCTCATAAAGGCGCACTATATTCTGATGCCTCAACGATTGAAGAAGTTTAATCTCCCGCATAGCAGTAACAGGGAAGCCGTCTCTCTCCGCTTCCATCCGTATCCTTTTCAGTGCAACGTGGACATTGGTAATCGTGTTTCGGGCTTTGTAGACCTTCCCAAATGTCCCCTCGCCAACCTGGCTCACGATTGCGTACAGTTCCTTTCGAGAAGTTATACTCGGGGACGACGGTCGTGTAACCGCGTCAACCTCCGGCTCGGATGGACGAGGTTGTTGTGCAGGGATAACGAGGTCACCGTTAGCTTTCGGAGACATTGGCACTTTCGGGGCATCACGAACAGTCGGTGAGGGTGGTCGAAGTTCAGGAATGACCTCTACCGACACCGGGATAGCCTCTTGCCGCGGAAATATAAACTGGGAATGGGGCTTTCCGGTGGACTGCAGAGAATATTCATCCCGATCAGTCGCAGGGTCTTCGTGCACGCGCTTAGTTGGGATCTCGGGGCGTGCAGGAAGCTCGTGGTGTTTAAGAGTAGTTCCGTGATGCTCTTGATCGTCGCGTGGGAAGAACATCTTCACTGATGAACTAGCAAGCCCAATGGGTTTGAAACCTGCAGGTCTTGAGGGTTTTGCTCTAATGGGAGATTCTGCGTCACGTCGTTGCTGCATCGCTGATGGTATTACAGTAATCTCTTGGGGGCGGGAATCCGAGGTCGGAGGTATAACAGGAGGAGGGGGCATACGCTCAGTAGATCGACGTGCTGATCCAGGGGAAGCGGAAGGAGCGGCCTGCTCAAATGTGAGTTCAAAACTTGGTCCAAATCATTAAAGAGACATACAGAGTGATTCCCGTTGGCACTAGCCTTCTCATTTCTCGTCGACTCCGATTCTTGGTTGCGAATAAAATCGGGGCGTTGCCGGAGGGTGGTCTTGGATATAGAGAGGGGAATTTCTCTGATGGAAGTTGCGGGTGGCAGTCGGTGCTTCGCCCTCGGCCGGTCCCCAGGACTTCGACTTGAGCTCCGGCTCCGACTCCAGCTTCCCGAAGACAAAGAAGAGATACTTCTCCTACGCGGAGGTGCTCGAGTGATGGAGCTCCGACGGGATGAAGCTGGAGATCTTGACCTATTCGCTCCTCCTGACGGAGTACGGCTACCAGGTCGTACGGGGCTAGGATGACGGACGTCTGGCTGCGGTGAGAATGACCTCGACCGCGAGCGACCCCTAGATGATTGTCGAGTATAGACAGAGTCGGGGGTCCGTGAGCGTGATCGCGAATGAGAAGAGAGTCGCTTGACAGGACTGCGGACTGGCTTGGGAGGCAGAGGGTGAAACTCCCTTCTTTTCCAGCTGAAGAAACTCTGAGAATAGCGTAAAAAGAGCGCAATGATACTGCGTACTTGTTTAAATTGTCATTATCGTTGCGCCGGTCACGATCCCACCGCCGGTCATGCTCCCGGTCCTTGTCGCCTCGCTGGCGCTGGCGGTTCTGATTATTCTTTTTTCCTTTCATTTTTCCCGGTCCACCACGGCCGCGTTGGTTGCGGTAGGTTGGTTCTCGAGGATGCCAACCGGGCCCAGGTTCCCAAGATCGATCCTCCTTTGAGAACGAGCCGTCATCTTGACTGTCTGGAGGTCGTCGGTTCTGGGGTCGGTCGCGTTTGCGCGTATCCCAACCACTGTCACTCTGCCACCGACGATTTCCTTGGGAACGGGGCTCCCTGTTTCGACTGTTGTCCCGGCCCTTGCTCCGTTCCTCCTCCGACTCCCCTCTTCGCCAATCCGAAGATGGAGAACCCCAATGAGGACCATCGTCGTGATTATCCACCGAGCCCCAACCCTGAGACTCGCTGCGGTGTGTAGCTGAGTAACCCTGGACAAAATCCCTCGACGTCCGGTCCCTACCCCCGCTTTGAAAGTCGTTCTCATGAGAGAATCGAGACCTCCGTTGGTCACCATCTCTTGAGTCAGCAACATCATAGTTATCTCTGCTATTCCGATAACGGCCGTCAGAGGCGCGCGGGTGAAAATGGTCTTGTGAGTCAGTATGGGAGGAAGGGCCGTCTCTGGTCATGGTGTAGGTTGAAGGCCTAGATGACGACGGGATGTATGTGTCCGTATGCTGTTGGTATGTTTGAGGTCGAGAACGCCCGTAAGCGTCCGTCTGTGTATCCTCCGTTCGTGAGATTGCCATTTGAGCCAATGCGGTGTCGTCGTCGTTGCTGACATTTTTGCCACGCTTACGCTTGGATCTGTTTTGCGAAGAGTGCATAAGCAAGTAGATGTAGTGGACTTGGCTGCGAGTCGGTGGGGAAGAGTGTGGGACGAAGAGTAAGGCAAAAAAAAGTATGTTGACCAAGCCAAAAAGGATCCCTTGTGGTCGAGGACAGACAAACGGTGCACTTGTGCGGCAAATAGCAAACAAAGGCTCAAATCAAAGACACTTTGGGCGAGAGAACGAGTGAGAGCGAGAGACGCAGGGTGAAGAAGAGCACGAAATGTAAGAGATGATCAGCAAGGTCCTTGGTTTTAGAGCAGAACCACGAAACACGGCGAGACTTACATAACAACGAAAGGTGAAGTTCAGCAAAGATTTGCAAGCATACCAGTACTCAGAATCAGCCTTTCTATGTCGCGAGTAGCGTTGGCCTGGTCTTGGTTGTATGCCGCAGTGTGGAGGCCAGCGACCTTTCACGTGGTGGCGGGTGTCAAAGTGGACAGACGCCAAAACACACTCGCATCCTTCACAACATCAAACCTGGTCCTGCCAGTGGCGAGCCCGGAGACGTGAACTAACTGTGTCAAAATGGCAGCAGTTGGCTGACTGAGGAAGTGTTGTATCACAAGAAATTCCTAGCTGCCATCCGACTCGAAGTAGTTGAGCTGAAAGTCGAGTGCAATCTGTGACTCTCAGCCACGACGATTATCCCAACTACTATAAAGACAGCACATCACAAATCCGAAAACATACACTATTTCGTCGTTGCTCTCAGCTTCATTGGTTTATACATTGCGTGAGTCGAGTCTCAGAATCAGCCGGAGTCCCACCCTCAGTGCGTTGGATTACCTCCAGCGTACGATCATGATGGTGCATTATGAATCGAGCAAGTTGTAGATTGACCGAGTGATTGATGCCTCTCTTTGAAGCACGAGCATTCCGTTTCATGATTGAGGTGGCATTTCGGTATTTGGAATGCGCAGCCAGGCCACGGGCAGGGGCAAACAACTGCGGCAACACTTTCAATAAGGTAGCCGTGGCAGATCTCAAGGAAGATCACCTTGATCGTTGTATCGATACCGCTGGCGGCCACGAGCGGAAGAGTAGGATGACCCTCGATGACGTTCACAACGCTCCCATCTCCTTCCAAAACGTCGACTAGCTCGCCAGTCGATTTCTTCCATATGAAAAAGTTACCGTCGTCCGAGCCAGAGGTGACGTATTCGTCATAAGGGCCTAAAAAGTTCACTGCAGATGAACCGCGAATCATCCACTGCGCGCACATGCTAGCTTTCCGGGGGCACTCACCATCTTTTACCGTCTCAACATTGCAATGTCCAGAGAAACGCACGCGCGGATAGATCACGGGAGCACCAGGATGCATGTCAGTAGTCGACACAATCCTCCCATCATCATCGCTCTCAGGTCCGTCTGCCAGCATGTCGTCGTTGTCTTCACTGTCACCGAGGACATCGTCAACCTCCATTTCCGCTTCTTCGTCTTCCTCAAGATTTTCGAGGATCCCCTGCGCTTCTTCACCATCTCTACTGTCATCGTCGTGTGTCTTCGAAGGTAATTTGGCCGTATTTTGTTCGCTCCTGACCGAATTTGGCGGTAGAATGGACGACTTCCCGTCTGTTGGACTTGCACCTGGCTCATCTCGCGTGGAGTACATGTACACTGCATCCGAATTAAATGCTGGGGCGAGTTCATCATGATGACAGCAAGTCGATCATGCGAAGCACTCACACAAAAGAAGCTGCCAAGACAGATCGTCAGCACAAACTAGAATTGAGTGTTTTTCGTTCTCGACAAACGCACTTCATGTCCATTCCAAGCCGACATCCGCGCACCAGTGATATGTTCGTATCCTTTCGCCTCTCCTGGCGCTCGAGAATACCTAGAGAAACGTCGAACACATGTTGTCACATCATCGACAGCGGGTGACATTCCCCATTCCTCTTGTAGATGTCGGCCTACGTGACGTCGATCAAAGAGGTGAGCCTTGAGAACACGATCGTCAGGCTCATTGGTTTGCATCACAACGACAACACTCACGAAAGGCGATTCACCACCTACCACAAATTGATAAGGTGTCAATGGGGAGAGTGCAATCGTCGAAAGTTCGTGCGGTAGTTTAACTAGGGGTGCAGGGCAACCACCCCTGGCACACGAGTGCGGCGTTCGGAGGTCATGTTGACGGACTTCCCCATCCTAGTGTTGAAACATGACTTAGTGGGTGAGTGCAATCGTGAGGCATAGATACGGACTTCGGCTACCGTCAGGAAGAAATCAGGACTCTCTTCTGTGATGATGCGTTTCGTCCTCCTGGAATGGCAGCGCAGAATACGAATGCATGCTTGTCTGGTGGAGTAGCTCATTTCATTACCCGAGGGAGAGCGGCCAACTGACTCGCCAACGTCAAACACGCGAACTTGAGTGTCACCCGCCACAGTTGCGCTAAGGATGGCTAGATGTGAGCATACAAACAGGGATTGTGTGCGGAGGATAAACTATTCACATCCTTGTGGATGAGGGTAGCATATGTGCATTGAATACATTCGCGCTGTGACCCGTGTCTATCACAGTCTGGCAAGCGAATGGATATTCGTTCTGAGTGTCTGAGGAATGATCCATTCGCCACACCCGTAGCCTGATGCATGAGATATCATGAATGAATGGACGGTGATCATAAGATTCGTAGACCGACTGTTGATCATCCCCGCTGCTAATGAGAAGCTCCCCGTTCTGTGACCAGCTCAGGGCGTTCACACATCTTTTTGGGGGGAGGTAAGGCCAGGGGTTAAAAGACTGCCACTTGTAGTGACAGCATACTCACCCAGTATGCCCATAAACATCACTGCCGAGGATATTCACTCTATCGAGGCGTCGGGCCCACACATTACTGGTCATTTGTCGCCTCCAGACCTGCAATCTGGCTGTGGACGGCGGGACAATTTCATGTGGAAAGTTAGGCAAAGTTGCCAACTGGTACACGGCCAAGGGAAGTTCGTCGGGGTCCATTGTCGACTTTACTCAGATTCCAAGATAAAATGGAGGCGATGCAGGTAACGGCGGTGGTGACCGAAAGAAAGTGCCATCTCCTGTGAGTAACTTGGTGTTACTTGGTGTCATTTCACAATTTGCCAAATCCGCAACACCAAAGTCAGTGGTTTTAAGTTATGTACAGATCCATAACCGAGACTACAAAAGCTGTAAACATAGCGGTGAGAATAGGTGTATGTCGCTTTAACCGCTTTCCATTAGATCAAGCACATCTCCAGCAGGGGATAGGGAATCTACATGACAGGGAGTGGACGGTTGTGTACAGTATAACCCTCATACGGCAGTGGCGAAACCGACGGCATCTCTCCCCAGGTCATACACCGTAAAGTAGCGCCTAAGGAAGACATCACCTGCAAGAGCATCAGCATGCGTTCTCGCGCAATCGTATCAAAACTTTACCAATGATCCAGAGAGCACCACCGGGCAAGTTGATGTCCAAGCCAGTGAAGGCAGAGATACATGTCCCTTGAATGTTGAGGACATAATCACTGCCCTTCAGAGGGTATGGCTTGCCATTGAAGTAAAACGACAGATCCGGCAACGAGGAAACCCTGGAACAGTCAACTGTATATTGGCCATTCCAAGAACGCTTGGCACCGATCTGTGTGTTCAGCATCTCCGCCACATCAGTGGGGAGAGCAATCAAGGAGGTACCTGTAAAATTGAGCATATTCCCAAAAACAAGATGGTGTCTTGAACTTACCCGTATCGATAGCGGCACCAGTGTTTTCGAGTTCGAGAACATCGTCCCCAAAGGAAACCTTCTCAAGCTCGACCTCCCAGTAGGCCTTGCGGCGAACGGGAGCATACGAGATCTTACCGGTGTAGGCTGCAGAGTCAATTCCACCAAATACGGCCTCACCACCATCTGCCTCTGAGGAACCGATACGGAAAGAGAACACAGGCTCGTCGAGAAGACCCTGATTGACCATGTTGTAGAACGGTGGGACTATACCATTCACCGAAATAGTGTCATATCCAAGACCCAGAATACCGTCGAACCTCGGAAAGGTCAGAACGAAGAAACGTGAGAAAAGATATACACTCACTTGCCAAAGGCAAAGGCAAGTCCGGGCTCCTTGGTGGCTTCGGCGAAATCTTGGTTAGGAATGGAAAGGTCACCAATGGAGAGTTTCTCCTGGGAGACGAATCCCTCCATCGAACCAGAACCATATCGGATGGAGAAAGCGGAACCATTGGCCTTGTATGAATCTGATGCCCCCGAGTCATACTTTGAATGGAGGAAGCATGCAATGGAGGTGCAACCACTGCTAGGTACCCAGAGGTTGCTGGAACTACAAGTGGAGATGAGCGAGAGACATAGGGATGAAGAAAGATGCATACCCAGTGTCGAGGATGACCTTGAAGGACTGAGGCGGCGTGCCGAGGGTAATCTCGGAGTAGTATTGTGCGTTCATGAAGTCTGGAGGGAAGATAAGTGTCGTGTAGAATGAAGAAGGGGCAGCCGCATACTAGAGAGGGGGACGTTGTGGCCACCGTCGAACAAATCCTCCTGCGTCCAAAAAAGATCATCCTCCTTTGGGCTGGGCCGCACTCTACGACCAGCGCCGCCGGCGCCGAAGAGGGGGGCTTGTTGGTAGGGGACCTGAGAGCCGTACTTCTCTGCGAGGTAGGCGGTCTCCAGTATATGGCCAGGCGCAACAGAAGGCAGCTTCTGGAGTTTGAGCTTGTGAACGCCAGCGGAAGCGAAAGGGAGGAGCAAGAGCGTTGCGAAGGCAGACAGGAACATGGCGGGCAGGGAGCAACGACGGCACAAAGTCGAACTGTCCTTTATTGGCTTACTGCGACGAGCGATCCGGAAAACCCCGGATTCATACTTGGGTCAGGCTGACCTGCAACAATTGATTGCGCTCAACGCCAGCGGCGACGTTGACGATGGCTGCAAGCGACGTGGGCAACGAGGTCCCGTCCCTCTCCACCATAGAATGCCTCATCCTTGCACAGGCCGTTTATGAGCATGGCGCAGATGACTGGCAGTCTGTATCCAAAGTACTCGCAAAACATCCTGCACTCGGGGCCCGTCCAAAATGCTTCTTCTCCCCCCAAGTTCGCCTCCCGGTCATACCAATCGAGCCATGTATCATAAATTTACTCAGTGTATTATCTAGTCCTGTCATCAAATCTACGTCCGTCTCATGAACGAAGCCTCACTTGAATGGTAAGAAGCATCGTACGGAATCCTGGCGTCGCGTCCTGCTCATCTGCTACCAAACCTACCAGCTCAGAAGCGAACAACGCTCCCCATGGTAAGGCTCTTGATCTCTACCTTCACATGCACTCTGACTCTGGTAACTGTTAGCCCCTCTCAATCTAACCCTCGCACAACGCCACTACTTTGCCCGTCTTCTTCACCTGCGCGACTTGATCGCCGTAGAAGAGGCCAAGTTCAAGCAAGTCATCCTCTTCATCTTGCGTTGATGCATTTTCATTTATACATCGTGCACCAGGTGCATCGTCACGGAAATCGACGAAATACGCAATGGCGCTTGGGATGATAAAATCAGGGCCAAACTCGCTGGCAATGGCAACGCAAACCCCAATGCCGTGGCGGATGCTCAGCCGCCCCCGGAACCTACTTCGGTAGGTCTGCAACATGGTGTAGATAACCAGTCCACGTTTAGATACATTTTTTTTCCCTTTTGCTTATCTTTAGGAGCCACAGCAGAGTGCAACAAATGACCTCGCCTCCACCGACGATCAAGAAACCCTGAAACAGATTCCTGAAGGAGACGATACCGAAGTTCATATAGTCGACGACGTTCCAGAGCAACCGCCTTCTGAAGTGCCACCTGACACAGCTGTCGACGACCAAACCGCGGGACCTGTTCCTGCCGCAGAAGATGCCGTCCTTGAAGCTACACCTCCGGATGTCGTTGAAGTTATCCCCGAAGAGATTACGGCAGTTGAGGTCCCAGAAGCAAACAAACCAGCACTCGAGACTCTCCAGATGGATGTCGAGGAATCCGACATTCCTCCAGAGCCCGAAGACAAAGCCAACGAAAAGTCACAGCAGCGCGAAGGCATGCATCCTTCCTCATAATACTTAGAGCGCCCCTATTGATCCTACCAACTTCTTGAAAGGTAAACGCAAGATTGCAGACTCGGACAACCTGGAAGAAAACCTACGAGAAAGGAAGAGAGCTCGGGATGAGTTTACACCGACAGACGTCGACGAACCAAGTATGTGATGCTCGCTTTGTCATGTCCATTTGCTGATGATTTGCAGCCTGCCCGTCTCGACCACGTAGCACAGCGAACAGCGAGCTCGCTCCCCACCAACAAACGCCACCATCTATTCCTAATAAACGCTTCCAAACCGTGATCGGAATGCTTCATAGCCAGATCTCACAACATCGTAATGGCAACATTTTTCATAACCCTATCAAGAACTCCGAAGCGCCAGACTATCACGACATCATCAAGCGGCCAATGGACCTCAAGACTATCAAGGCGAGGGTCAAAGATGGAATTATCTCAAACTCGCTCGAGTTCCAGAGGGACGTTTACCTCATGTTTGCGAATGCCATGATGTACAACCGTCCATCAAGTGATATATACCGCATGGCCGAGGAGGTAAGAGTGTGGTCTCTCACGATGCTCTTTCCTTTGATCCGGGATATCTTACAGATGATGGCTGAGAGTGAAGTGCATATCAACACTTTTCGTCAAACTGAAGGATTTATACGTAGCACCCGTTCTTAAGTCTGTTGTTCTTGTGTGCACGAGGCAGCTGGAGACAGTATCTGCAGGCTATCCATTTGTCGGGAATAGGTGTGCAAGTGATAGTGATGCTAAACCATACAAGAGCAAAAAGCGAAGCAAACATGGAATTTTTTCAGAACCAAGGGTGGTAGATCTCGGACATTCTCATGAGTTGAATTGGATTCGTAGCGGTCGATATGAGGTTAGTGATCGTCTGTACGACCGGTGCAGTTGGGGGTGTCGATACCATACCGATCTACTGCCAGTTAACCGGTGCTAGGGATCTGTAACTTGGGTATCACTCTTACCTGATCGCGCTCGAGTTTGCATGCCATTATTTCAGCACGTTTGACGACGCCGTCGATATTGGCCGCACAGTTCGTGCGGAAGGAGATGTCGAACGTCCATGGTTGACCTCTGCCGTGCAGCCAAGTCATGACTTCGTCGCGGGCGAACAGGCAAAGCTGCTGCTCCAAACCAAACTAAACCTCCTAGTCAACGATTCATGACGTTACCGAGCCTAAAGCGTACACTTACATCGGGTTCCGTGAGGCAGCGACCGATGACCATGATGCCGGATGTGAGGAGACCTTCCGTAAAGAGAGGTCCAATAAATCTTTGCATGTTTGGCGTGAACCGGAACGGTACCGCATCGTTTGACGCAAAAAGAGGGGCTTGACCAGCGACACCGGGAAGCAGCTCGCTCATAGCAATTCTGCCGCTTGAACGAGATACATGGAATCGCGACGGTGTCCTGCTTGTGAGGCAAAATACGTAGGTCATGAAGCTGGTAGCAGCGATTTGCAGTGCAAACTGTTTGCGCATTTTCCAGAGGTCGGCAGGGTCACTCATGACATTCAGCATGTACTAGAAAGGGTCAAATTCGGAATCGACAAAATTGTGAATCGACAGACAACTGACCTTGGTAAGAACGTCGTCCGGAACGAGTTTCGCCACAACTTCGTCCATGATATCCTTCCGAAGTGTGAAGTACTCTGCTTTACCGGGCTAAGAGGGATAAGAGACCCAGAAAAAGCGTGATTTTAATGAACACATACAGTTCTTTGGTTCACGTGTTTGAACTCTAAAAGGACGCTCTTCACCTTCTCTCCGGAGACGAGGATGGGATCCTCGCGTGTAATGCCAGCCTCTTCGCAGTGACGATCGTAAATATCACCCAGTGTCACGTAGGATGAGTCATTCTGAAGCAAGCGCAAATTGGGGCTGCAGGATATGGCAGCTGGTATATGGAAATTGAGGTTGCGTTTACGTGATTCTTTCTTTCCTGCAAGTGCCCTGTAAAAACGTTTCTGAGGACAACGCTCCAATAGAATAACACGGAGTGAACACACCCATTGAATATGCGGAACACCTGCATCACCCGCTCTTCGCGACGACAATGACGCCCAGACGGAAGTTGGACAGAGAACGAAGTTTTTGAATGGTCGCTACCGTAGATAGTGAATCTCTTCCAGCAGTAACCGTGGGATCGACAGTTCTCAAACTTGGGACCAAATCTCTGAATGTGAACAAAGTTTTGGTTGCTGTCCTTGTCCTGGTTAGATAATTGAGCACTCCTCCAAGTGGAACGTGAGCTATGCGACCCGCTCACCTCCGTATATTGTCCAGGAACCTCGATGTCATCGAATTTGCCATACTGAAACTCAGTTAAGTAGTGACTCAGGAGGTCCAGAGATTGAATGCGAGGTCGGGAATCAAGATATTTTTCTTGGCGATCTCGCCAACGCTGGAGTCGACGGATATATTCGTAATGCGTTGGCTTGCTCCTCAAGAAATCCTCCTCGTATTCCCTCTGCTCGGATTCTCATGTCAGAGATCATGAATGTAAAATCGTGGCACGACGCACCCGTGCAGGGCCGGACAAGTTAGCCGCCATCTTCGTCAAGTTGTTGATTGTGTGGGGTGCAAGCTGTCCGTCGTCCTCTGGCGTGTTCGTGCGCATCACATAATTCTAGATGGGGTTAGAACAGGATGCACGAGCAGAGAAACAGGCCACATACCTGGATGGCATCTTGCAGGAGCATACTTATCAATCGGTAGATCTCTTCCTCAGGTGGGGCTTTGAATCTTTGGAGTATCTGATCGACCATAGTCTCCATACTCAGGATAAGGAGTGGGAAGGCGGTCTTGAGCATTTGTACGACCTCATCGACATGCTCCCATCCTTGGCGGACAGTATGAGTAGGTTGGACGTCGGTAGCTGGGTGCTGGCCAGGCAACGACGACGCCGAGTTGGAGCTAGACGCATCCGCATGAGCAGACAACTGTTGGCTCCCATTGAGTTCAACAGCGGGGTTCTCTCGTTTGATAATCTCTCCAGCGACTTCAGCAGTCGCGTCCTGCATGGCCAGGTCACTGTCCGCACGTTTTATCCCATTAACTGCGACCCCCTGGTTCGCCTGCATGGCACGCGCAGCTGCAGCAGCGGCCGCTTGCTTCTTGACGAAGGCCATATCCTCTTTAGTCGTTCGCAGAGGGAAAAATAGTGCCTGTAAAAGAGTTAGTCGCGGAAATGCTGAAACATCAGCATTACTTACTTGAGGGAATAACTTGGCCAAATTGAGGAGGATGTAGCGGGCTTGTTTTACTTCCCGCTGATTGATGGACAGACAAAGTTGAGGAGTCAGCGCTATCCAATACCAAAATGCTGCTTCTCCTTTGTAGGTATCGAACGCGCGAGAGATCGTGAAATTCCCGTCGTCGACGCTGAGAAGCCAAAGAACGCGAGTGAGCAGTGGTCGACTTTTGCCATTCTTGTATTGCCCGGCAGCTTGGAGGTAACAGCTGACGGCATTAGCAGCGTAGGTCATATCGGTAGGAACCTCCTTGAACATCCGATCGCTATAACGTCCCCACTCCGCCCACGCCTTCGCTTGCGACATGTCCATCTGTACAGCTTGCCCGAATGCCTGGTTCGCGTCATCGGTACGTCCACTCCTTGCATGGAACATCCCCTTCAACGTGAAGAACTCTGCCTTTTGCGCATTGGAAAAGTACATCAGATTGGTGTTATTGATCACCTCTAGACCAGCTTGAAGATCGTTTGGTTTCTGGTAGTGGCAGCGCGCTTGTTCCCGGAGCTTGAGGAAGGCTTCGGATATTTCAATGTTGGGAAGAGTGTAAATTTTGTTCAAGGAACTGAAACACACGTCCAGCAAGTCATGCTTTCTGGCGACGTGAGCAAAACGGTTGATGATCCAGGCAGTTTCATGGTAGCCTCGATAACCGGAGGTGTTGACATTAGTAGAGGCTGCGTTGCCGTTCTGGTTGTTAGTAGAGATGAGGGGGATATAAGCCTTGTTGATCGCGTTAAAGACGTTCTGCCGCCATGCCACCAGGTCACTCCAGATACTGATGTCATCGTGAAGGTTAGGTAGTCGCTCTCTCCACGCTTGAAGGACCATCTTTAAGTCGGACGACTTCTTTTCCAAGTTCTGCGCGGTCGTAGTCGAGAGAGAACCGAATATTTGGACAGCTTCTTGAAGTTCCACGAACTGCTGGAAGTGCTGCAATAAGGGGACATGGGCAACCGACAGTTGGGGAGGCAGTCCAACCCATTTGCGGAGGGAGAGCTGCATAGCATCCTCGAGAATCTTGGTGAACTCCGTATTTTTATCCAAGGCAGCTGGAAGCTTTAACAGGGCAATGAACGCCTCAAACACTCGTCTGCGGGGGGTGGCCATATCGGGAAGTTGATTGATCTGGTCTTCCAGCGTCTCCCTGTGTTCTGTCCAGTCTTTGATCCTCCAAGCGCTTTCGAGCATAAGCTCCTGATTGCCTTCGCTCCTGGCCAGCTCGTGAAGTGTGTCCCACTGCTGGAGCTTCTCGGCTGCGAGCATCCAGTGGTCCTCCCAAAGGAAATATTCGGGTTCGGAAAAGGCGATTGCACCTGACTTCGACCTAGTTTGAGCAAGCTCGTACATACTTTCTGCCTGATCCCACATCCCGTGCTGCTCATACGCAAGACTAATATTTGTTTCCAGGTGGAGGCAGCGACGACGCCATAAACCGTAAAACATATCTTCCTCTGCCAACTCAGCGTAGAGGTCGGCCAAGGAATCAAAGACGGTATCGCGTAGACTGGCGTCGTCGTCCCGTACATGGTCAAGGGAGTGTTCGAGGATTTCAAGGCCAACATGCCATGCGCCATACGTTTTGCATAGGAACTTCACGAGGTGTGGAGGCAATATCATAGGGGGATTGCAAGCAAGGACACCACTGAGCAGAGTTTGGATCACATTTGGGCGCATCTCGGCCTGTTTCATGTGGTAGTCCTTGCTCAAGAGGTTGATCATATGAAGAGTCATATCGGCTTGCTCCCTCCTGGAAAGACACCTCCAAGCAGCCGAGAACGCGGAGGTCCACATGTCGTGAGCAGCGAGTGGATCGAGAAACATGAGACGCTGTGTTGGGCGCACAATCGATGCAGCCTTGTGACGAGTGGTGAGATATCCCACACCGGGCTCGAGGGTGAACTTTCTCTCTGGAATGAGGAGTGTTTCTGCATCTACAGAGCCGAGAAGAAGGTGCAAAGCGACGGCGATCCAATTATGATCCGCGAGGGGCTCCCAGCTCTGGACTGCAAGGATGTAGGCGAGACGACTCGAAGGAGAGCGGGGAATACTAGCGTCCAGGAGGTCCATAAAGCGTTCTCTGAGGTTGACGTCTCGTGCACGACTCCCAAGCAAGAAGCATTGCTCTAGTCGGGATGTCAGGTCACTTCTCCGCAAGGATGGCTCGGTATAGATGTCATAGATCAACTCTAAATAGTCGTGAAAGAGGGACTCCCCACGCGACTCGAAGCCTGCCATTTTTTGCAAGACGTTCAGCTTGTCCTTCATCGTGGGGTACGCCTCGTTTTTGGCCAATGCGCACTCCCGCATAACGTCAAGCATGTACCGACAGAGGGAAAGACTCTTCGATTTCTCCGCAAGTGCCGTGAATGCACCCAAGAAGGCCTTGCGCTGGTCACCAAGATACTGTATGGTAGCTTTGCATATCTCGATGATCGACGTGATAAGTCGAACTCCGTTCTCAAACCCACTGGTATTTGGTGCCGAGTTAACGTGGTCCTTGGCGAGCTTGGTGAAGAGTCGCAAGAGGGATGCGGAGAAATGTTGGACGTGCTCAGAGGAGACTTGCACGACTGATTTCAGCATGAGGAGGGTGCCACGGAGTGCGCTCGTATTTGCTAGACCATCTTCGATCGCCGAATACACGAAATTGTGAAATTCGGACATCTCGCCTTGCTTTTCATCCTTATCTGGGAGAGGAAAAAGACGTAGCAAGCGCTCAAAAATAGGGTGTAGGGCATCATGAAGTCCTGGTTCATCTGTTACCAAGCCTTTGCGCACGAGGGATTGTAAGATATTGGCGTTCGCGATGTACCAATCGTCTTCCTTGTCGGCAGCAACAACCTGTAAGACTTTCGCCGCGCTGAGGGCCTGGTTGAGTTGTGGCTCCGAATCTAGATCAATCTTCCAGGAGGTGTCAGAGTGGGGGTGATAAGGTTATGGCAAAGGATCTACCTGTTCAAGTGCCCTCGTGAAATAGTTCAATTTCACTGTCACGTCGGACCAACCAGATGTTGCAACCATTTGTTGCAACAAGGTCAACGCTCGAGGAACAAGAATAGTCTTGACCGGGGGTTCCAACGTAGCAGTCGCCAAGCGAACAAGAAAGCTCACGATACTTTCTCGGAAAAACAAGGGCGTAGCCCATGGGGCCACAACTGACTGGGTTTCTGCGTTCTGGGGATTTTGTTCCCAGTCGAAAATGACCTGTGAAATGTCGATGGACAAGATGCGGGACTCTCCCGACGCTGTGCCAGAGAGGCCCAGCTTATTCAAGGAATTGACCATGTGAGGGATGAACAGAGCCCGAACCGGGTAGAAAAGATGTGGCTGCCGAACCAGGAGCTGATAAATCATGATGATCTGCTGAAAGCCGTTGCCCTCTTCCGCGAGAAGTCTTCGAGTCGTCCTTGCCCATTGAGGGTAACCTATATCATCTGTCCCAGACCTGGGAAGGACAGGAGCCAGTATATCCAGGGCCTGTTTGATGAGAAGTTTGCCCTCAGTGTGCGGAGGACGAAGCAAGCCGGTCCAAGCGCGGAGGATGAACTTTTGTGGTGTATCGAACGCCTCAAAGAAACGAGCAGCTAGGAGGTATGCGGTCTGTTTGACGACTGCATCGTCGGAGGTAATATAGTGCCAAGCACAACGAATGATGTCCTTCTTGACGTCCTCCAGCTGCTCGGGAAAACGGTGTACGAGGACCGTGGTCAAATGCAAGAGCTCGATCTTGAACATATCATCGGCTTCCACAAACATGGCATCATCAATCATGGGCTGCCAGATGGTTCTATGAACGGCGGTTATGAAGTCTGCGTCGAGTAGGCCATCTTTATTCGGCTTATCTGCCTGAACAAGAATGGTTGGTGTAACGATCAATCGCAAGAAGAAAGTCTTCGTTCCCCAGGATGCAGACTGGTCTTCGAACCACGTGAGGAACCGAGCGAGAACGTTCCGGCGATACAACAAATCCTCGTTCAGAGCGACGTGACGGTAGAGGAACTGCGTTAGCCGCGTGAGATCCATAGGAAGATTGCGAGTGTAGACCGCAACGACCTCGAACAATAAGTCGACCCTCGGTATTTTCTCGAGCACTTTTTGAAAAATCGACAATGTAACGGATTGTCTTCGAATAGCTTCTGGGACCACGGCATCCGCTTCAGGCTGCAACGGCTCTGACCTCCAGATCTCGATCACAGCATCGATCGCATAATTGTTTTCGGACATCCAACCTGGCTGCAGCTCTGCGAGGTCATCCAGGAGGTGAAAACCAGGCAACAACAACCCTGGGTCGCCGCTCTTGAAACAATGGGTGACCAGGGATTGCGTCCTCGACGCTAACTCTCTCTCCACGTTTGGGGCCAGCTTGGCCAGTAGAATACTTCGGAATGTTCTGAGGTGACGCGGGAGATGCAGATGGCGGAAGAAGAAGTCAAGAGCCTCTCCGGGGTAGCGATTGAGGTACTTTCCCAAGGGCTCGGAGAAGGGACTCCTACCGGAGAACTGCATTTGTGCTTCCGTCTGGACAATGGCGTTGACGAGGTTTTCTAAAAAAATATTCGCAGCAGAGGGGAGAAGGTGGAAAATGTTTGCCAAGCGGACGAGCTTGGTAATGCCTTCATTTTCAGGAAGCGGGAGACGAGATGAAGCTTGGAGCATTTGAGGATCTGCGACGATACGAAAGTGATCGAGGAGTTTATGGCCAATCTCGACCTTGAAATAGTTGATGAGCAACTCCAAAAGACGAGCCAGACCCTCAAGCCCCGAAACCGAAAGTCGTTTTGGATCAGCGAGATTCATCAAGATGGGCCGCAAGCCAGTCTGCAAAAGTTCTTTTGGAAGGCGACTCTGATGAGTGAGTACCATCCGAAGTCCTTCGTGCGCTACTTCCTTGACTTCTTGCGAGGGCGAGTAAAGCGACTTAAAGTATACGCTCGTCACCCTGGAGGGAATACCTCAATCACCAAGCCAGTCTGCAAAGGTTGATCCTTACCTCTGCCGGGTCTGGTGTTGTTTGGCAAAGAAGTCTGTCATCGGCATGGATGCAGTCAATAACTTGATACATGCCACCCGAAGCTTGATCACTTCCAGTCCGCCCTGACGAAGGTTAACCCGTCCAATGTTCAGGTCGTCTGCATCGGCCAACGCAAGAGTCTCGTGTAAAAGTCTGAGAAGCTCGTCGTTGAGCTCTGGAAGTGGTGGATCAAGATTAATGCAGAATCGCACAGCGTCGATCATGCCAATCTGGATGGGAAATGACAGCGCGCGCAGTGGCTTCGTGTATATCGCAGTGAGCATGCGATCTCGGTGGGGGAGAAGGAGATCATGAGCAGATTTTCCGGTGAGCTCAACGAGTAACTCAATGCATGTTTGCACTGCTTGCCGAACTACGGGATTTGGGCTCGATAGCTCCGAGAAGAAAATCCCGATGAGATGGACCAGCTTGGGTCGGGAAGCGATAGGGCCATCGGCGGATGCGTCAACCCCGGCACTTCCTACCCGCAGAACCCTCTTCAGGACATCGACCACATCACCAACGTCACGGGGAAGGTCGTAAGGGAGATCTTTTAAAATATGCAGAAGAGTGCGAACAAAGTCTACCTCGCGATCCTGGATCCACCTTACTCCAAAATTTGGAGTGGAGGTTAAAATTCGGATCCCACTGCATCCTGCACTCTTCCGTACCCACGAGTCATCCAAACAAATGGCACTGAAACGACTCGCAATCTGATGGAGCATTGGAACGATGTCGAGAGGGGCGGCGGCTTGATCTCTGCCCGTTACGACTAGATCGTTGATAACGAGGGCAACTAAATCTTGTCCTTGCCGGGCCTCTTCTTGCTTTTCGCGTGTCAGGACCCGCGGAATCGCCTCAAGATAAGACGCAAGTAGCGAGCTAGGGTACCTTTTAAGACCGATTTCCTTGGTGGCATTCTTGCGCATCTCCATTGTAAAGACCGCCTTTGAAAGCTCTCGGATGAACTTCTGTGCATCTTCCTTTAGCTCAGGGATATAGAAGGCATCGAAAATGGCCTCGAGACATTGAACAAAGACGGCAGATTGATTTTCGTTGTGAGTATTCTGTTGGAGATATAAATTCACAGGCGAACAGCAGGAAAGAAAGGGACGAACCTCATGCACAAGGAAGGTGACGCATGCCTCGAGGAATGTATATGCATACCCCCGATGAGGAGGTCCCGCTTTGATCATGGTTCGGGCTGCGAGACTTGACATGGTATACAACTCCACCCTCTCGTTCGTTCCACCGAAAGATAACGCGAGCTTAGTAGGTTCGGAAAAAGGCTTATAATCCAGCAATGGTTCTTTGCTCAACAAGCGCCGGTTTCGCCCGCCCAGTTTTCCGAGGATACGTATTGTCGTGTGAGCGTGATGATGATTAGCTGGGAGTGGCTTTAGATGGGTGTGAAGTGCCTCCGTTAGTTCACGCAGAACTGTGCTGAGCGTAGGGTCGAGGAAATCAGGTGTTAGATTGTCAATGCAGAGTTCGAGCGTGCGTAGGCCTTGTGACACGAGCTCCGGTGGTCCGCGCAAAGCTAGTGCGAGCGGATGCATAAGATATGAAAGGTGCGGGAGGAGATGGGTAAGACGTAGCGGAACAGTGAGACAAAGCTCCACTATCATATCCCTGCTGAGTCCGTCTGATGCAAGCAGTTGGCGGTTTAAGCTTTCTAGCATCTCAGGCAGTAAAGGTAGGACCTCTTTGTACAAGAGTTCAAATCGACCACCACCACCACCAATAGCGCGAAAGAGGCCTCTGAGCAAGTGGAAATAATTGGTAGGCTTAGTGGCTTTCGCGGCCAGAGGGAAACAATCCATGATTAGCTTCGCAAGATGAGATGCTAGTATCGGCTCGTTGGGGGCAGGAAATGCAGTGACGGCGCTGAAAGCCATTTTGAAAAGTCGGATAGTTACCACGGCCGTCTGGTCATCATATTCGCCGAGCAGTGGTAGACGGTCGATCAGAAAGCGGAGCACGATGGCAACCAGCGTCGGGGAGACGGGCTCTCGGCTGAATAGCAATTGACAGATGTGAAGGAGAGAGGGTCGTCTTTGTGCGGCTTGAAAGAAGAGTTCAACCTTGTGCGTCCATACCTCTTGAAAGACGTGTAAATTCACTTCAAGGAGCACTGAGCTAAACCAATCCATTACTTCCGTTGCTTCCCGGGGCTCCGCATCGAACAACGCCATACACTTGATGCAGCTGGTGAAGAGACGAAATATGACCGTTCCATCAGGAATTGGCCCGTCACATTTCTTCAAGCCCACAAGGCACACTCGAAAACCGTGCAAAAGGGTGCGGAATAGCAATCGGCACTCTGTAGTATATAAGCTTAATTTATTTGAGGAACATAGCCACCTACCGTGTATCACTTCCTCGGGCTTCTCCACCGCGTAAACGGCAGCAGCCACAGGACGTGCTCTCTCAATTTGCAGAGCTGGAGATAATAACTCGTCCCCAACCTTGGCTCTCTCCAAACGTTCCAAGGCATCATCGAGTACATTCGTCATCGCATCCACTCTGTCCACGCAAGTTTCGAACATGGCACTAAGGATACGAGCCGCACCCTGGGGGGTATCTTTGGTCGTGATGTTCTCGATGAGACCGAACATCATCTTTGCGAAAAGTGTGTGAAGGGTGTTTCCGAGGTAGGGATTGTGGATGAGTGTGGAATAAAGTTTTGAGACCCGCGCGAGTTGATCAGCTGAGAGTTCAGTGCGGACATGATGAACAAGATCAGCAATGGCAGCATACGCCGACGGGCTATAGGACATGTGTCAGGAAGATACACGACTACCAAAATCCATGCCCTACCGAAGGGTCTCTTGGCTGCCCACACCTGTGCCAAGTAGAATTTTCTCATTAAAAAGCTTGTCGATCTGCGGCAGAAGAGCCTTGCGATGGGGAGTGCCTATGAGATGTCGCAAGACGACCATGAGGTCCTAGGGTGCTGTTCTGGATTTCCTCTTGACTGAAAGTGATTATGCGCACCTTGCGGGCTTGGATACCATTAGCAGGCAGGTCCTGCAAGAGTCGGAGGGCGGAAAGAATAAGGCGCTCGCCAAATGAATCGAATTGTTCCGCAAAGCCGCGAATTATGTAGGCCACATACGAGACCATCTGAGGTGAACTTGAGAGGAGCGCTTAACAACTCTGTGTGTGCTGACCTTGATTTGTGCGGTGATGAAGTCAGCATATGCTTGCGGGTTCTTAATGGTCGGAGTCATGCCAGCCCAGTACGAGCCCATAGCTTCGTGATCTTCGCGTGCTTTGCGCTGAGCAGGCGACTCGAGAGCCAAGACTTCAAAGTTGAGACTCAGTGTTGTTTGTATCAGGGTGGCCACCATCGATCGGTGACTTTGAGAAAATGTGACGACGACCATGCCCATCTCCGCCAGGACCTTGAAGCTGCGGATGCTAGGCATGACGACGTTAGCATCCAAAATGGCAGAGTCCTCTGCCAGTGTCTCTTGCACCAGACCACTTATGTTACGAAACACGTCCTGAAGAACAGACATAAATTCGGAGACAAGGTCCTCGGTGAGAGCTCTGAAGGAGCGAAGTAAGTCGATGATGATCTTGCAAGAAGTAACACCATTCTCCTCGTTATCATTGCGGAGAGTATGAAGCATGCCACTAAGAAGAGGGAGTGCAAGAGGTCGAATTGAATCGTTATATGGGATGCGATGGAGGACCTCTAGAAGAACACGCCGAAACTGGTATTCAAGCGAGTCCTTGTGGTAGGCAGCCTCGCCGGAGCGAAGGATTTCGAGCAGAACGGGGATCATCTGGGGAAATACGCGTGCGGAATCTGAATCCCTCACGGTGTCGATCATTTCTCTGAGCTCGCATGCCACTGTATGCTTGGTCTTGAGGTCTAATTGAGGATGGCCATGAGTAGATGTAGCACAGAGAGGAAGAAGGCGTTCACCTATGCCAGGATCCGCAATACGAGCTGCACGCAGCTCCAAGTCCGCAGCTGTACCAAGCTGCGGTATGTTGTCCATGGTGCAAGTAGGGGGTAACTTGAAAGGCTCGGCAATCCAATCCATGCACTTGACCCCGAAAGCTTGTTTGGCTCTATGTTTGGCTTCGATGCACGTGAATTTCACATGATCTACTGTATGCAGGTCACGCGACCGCAATGCTCTCAGTATTGGCCGTTCATTATGATCAATGAGCAAGTCAGCGCGTCCATTAATATTGCCAGAGGACGAGCTTCCAGGACTGCCGGTCTGCCACCGTTGACAGTCTTCTGACCAGAAACGCGAAGCGAAGTGAACACGGCGACCTTCGAGCTCTGGGATGCATCTTGATGGGAACGCAGATCCAGAGTCCCGTCTACCTCTCAACGTTCAAACGTTCAAACGTTCATCCTGTAGCTGGAGGTGTTCGGATTGCGGTTGACTTTGTGGCAGTATACATATGTACTACCATTCGCCTTTGAATGTCACTGCGCACATGCATATTTATCGCTGTTTACCAGCAACGACCGAGAGCAAGCTGACATCGTCTCTCACTCTCATTCTATTGAAATGGCCTCGAGTGAGCTCCTCAAACAGATCCAGGCAGGGAAGAGGTTGAAAAAGGCAGAAACAAATGATCGCAGTGCACCTGCGATCGACTCGAAGCCCTCCGGCGCTGGTGCTGGTCCAAGGGCGCCGACGTCCGCACCCGCTATTCCATCTGGTGGCGGCCCTCCTCAATTGGGGGGTCTGTTCGCAGGCGGAGTGCCCAAGTTGAGACCTGCAGGACAGGGTAATCTAGGTTTGATCTACTGTTATCACCGGTCGTCCCATCTCACAGAATCCCCAGGCAAGCCCCCGACACTCGGTAAGCCGCCAGCGATCCCAGGCCGCGCTGCCCCTTCGCCTGCTCCAAGTGCACCGCCCCCACCTTCTAGGGCGACCCCTCCGAAACCATCGACACCGGCCCCACATCCACCCCCTGCACCTGCACCACCAACCAGAGCGGCGCCGGCGTTGCCTTCTCGCGCACCCACTATCCCAGCGCGAGGCCCGCCACCACTAGCTCGCGTTACTCCCTCCCCTTCATTGGCCGTGCCTGCACCTCCTCGTCGACCCCCACCCCCGCCCAGAACTGCTTCACCCCCCGCTCCACCACAAGCTCCACCACCTCCGATTCGCCCCCCGCCGTCTGTTGCTGTACGCAGTGCATCGCCTGCCGAAATATCGTCTCCCCCTACGAGAGCGGCGCCACTCCCTCCCGCACGCCCTAGAAATGCTATCCATACTCTACCAGCTCGCAAAGCCCCTCCTCCACCTCCTGTCAGACCCTCCTCTGCCGGGGGCACCCCCCCGTCTCGAGTGGCACCTCCACCTCCAGCCCGGAAGATACCCATCGCGGATGGGCCACCTGCTCTTCCCCTCCATGTGAGAGCGTTATCCGAGGCTGAGCCTTCTGCAACCCCACCTCCACCCCGGCTGCCACCTGCCCGGACGAGTTTGCTGCCGTCGACCTCCCAAAGACAACGCGTTGTTTCTACTCCGTCATCCGAGACGGCGTCTCGACCGTCCACAACCTTGCCAGATCGTCAGGTGAATGGTACGAGGCGGTCAGCGCCAACTCGGAAGAGTGAGTTCTTTCACATTTCTCTTGTTACGCACGTTGCCAACGGCATCCTTGCAGTTCCTTCACCGCCTCCGGAAGCTGGGTCTCATAGATTCCCCACGTCAGACTTCCCACCACCGCGGCATTTTACCCCAGAGGCGAAACTTTACGGTGGAGGTCGCCAACGCGGTTCCGACTTTGATCTCTCTAAGATCTGATGGACAAGGACGTGAGTCGGAGACGTACTAGTACTTCTGTCTGTCACTACCTACTTGGCATGATCAAGTAGTTAATTTCATCGGCAAAGGATTAGATTGGGGGGTTGCAGATTACGGCGCTATGATATTCATTGTTGGTGCCTTTGTCCTGTTCGGCGGTGCCCAGACCTAGCCAAGCCAGTGAAAATGACACGTATGCACGTCTCCGTCTAATATAAAAGCGGTGCAATATCGTTTCCATTGCTCACCCTCTCTTCTCCCGCATTTTTCAACAATGCGTCTCTCTTCGTTTGTCTCGGCGGCTTCTGCAGTCGCTTTTGCGTCCCTCGTCGTTGCAGACGTGGATGCTGACAAGGCTTCAGACGTTATCAATATCACCCAGGACAGTTTCGAGTCAGCTGTCAATCCGGAATCGTTGATTCTGGTCGAGTTCTTTGCTCCATGGTTTGTTCGATAAGTAGTGTTTCTTGTACACTGTCCTAAAATAAATCCAGGTGTGGACACTGCAAGGCATTGGCTCCGCATTACGAAGAGGCAGCCACGACGCTGAAAGAGAGCAACATCAAGCTCGCCAAGGTGGACTGTGTCGAGCAAGCCGAACTTTGCCAGGCCCATGGTATACAGGGTTACCCGTAAGTGACTGCTCCTGTTCATGATTTCACGAGTTGTGGTATCCACAATCTTCCTACGTCCCTAGGACCCTCAAAATCTTCCGCAATGGTGGTCCAACTGATTACACTGGACCCCGTAAGGCGGATGGCATTGTGAGCTACATGATCAAGTCTGTACCATCCATCCTCTGCTCGCAAACGTGGTGTGACTAACGTGGGTATCAAGGCAATCGTTGCCCGCAGTCTCTCAAGTCACCGCCGCCAACCTCACTGACTTCCAAAACGCCGACAAGATCGTCGCAATTGCCTACCTCACTTCTGAAACAGACGCACCTGCATCGGAATTTAGCGAGACTGCTCAAAAGCATCGTGATGATTACCTGTTCGGTCTGTCCACCGACCCGGAGGCCATTGCTGCAGCAGGCGTGACGCCTCCTGCTCTCGTCGTGTACCGCAATTTTGATGAGCACGAGACGGGATATCCCTACCCGGTCTCATCTGCCACTGTCAAGGACGTCGAGGGCTGGATTCAAGAACTTTCCATTCCTATTATTGGCGAAGTCAACAGTGACACATATAACATCTACGCTCTCAGCGGAAAACCCTTGGCCTACCTCTTTGTTGACCCAGCTGATGAGAACAGCCAGAGTTACATCGAGTCGCTGAAGCCCATCGCGTCCCTGTACCGCGGCAAGGTTAACTTTGTCTGGATTGATGCGACAAAGTTCGGTGACCACGCCAAGGCCCTAAACATCGCTGAGCCCAAGTGGCCGACCTTTGTTGTCCAGGACC
Source organism: Caloboletus inedulis (assembly GCA_038092355.1). NCBI lineage: Eukaryota > Fungi > Basidiomycota > Agaricomycetes > Boletales > Boletaceae > Caloboletus > Caloboletus inedulis. Next base: position 52,012 of record JBBPQD010000009.1, read on the forward strand.
TTCAAAAACAACTCAAGTATCCTTACGATCAGGACAAGGCTATTGAACCCGAGGCAATTTCGGCGATGATCGCTGATTACATTGATGGCAAACTCGTTCCAAAATTGAAGAGTCAGCCGATTCCTGAGACTCAGGACGAGAGTGTGTTTACCCTTGTCGGGCAGCAATTTGACGATGTCGTTTTCGATGACTCGAAAGACGTCTTCATCGAATTTTATGCTACCTGGTATGTCGTCGTTGGTTTTTGTGAATGACGCCATTTTTTTTTATACGTTGCCCCATGAAGGTGCGGCCACTGCAAGCGCTTGAAGCCGACTTGGGATTCTCTCGGTGACCACTTTGTCAATGTGAAGGATCAGCTCGTCATGTGAGAGACGAATATAATTATTTCCACTCTACCTCGATGCTCACATTTTCTCAGTGCAAAGCTCGAGGCACAGGAAAATGATCTGCCAGGATCTGTTCCTTTCCGTATCAATGGCTTTCCAACGCTGAAGTTCAAGCCCGCGGGTTCACGTGAATTCATCGATTATGATGGTGACCGTGCGTTGGAGAGTCTGATAGCTTTCGTGGAGGAGCATGCGAAGAACGACCTGAAGCCCAAGACGGTCATAGATACGCCGGTGGATGCTCAGGCTGTGTTTGATACTCCCAAGGATGCGCACGACGAACTATAATATTTGACGAGGGTGGTAAATTAGGAGATCAAGACACGGATGTTTCTATCTTGGATGTCATATATGATTCTGATCTGAAACCCTAATGATACCTGAGGGCGAAACGCGAAAATCGGAGAGGGATACTAAAGTTTGACCTCCTTGAGACCGTCCTTCCAGAAAGTGAAGTATGCTAGGGAGGAGATGAGACGAAAGGGTGAAGAGGCTGAACAGGAAAGCTCACGGGTTATGCCATCCTCCTGATGGTCAGATGAATGTCAGCTCAAGGGGGTTAGGGAGTCCCAAGACACTCACGCGATAGTTGAGCAGGGCAACCATGCCATCAGGGTTCATTGTTTCGCCGATGTACTGAAGGACATTCAGAGTAGAGACGGGGAGGAGAGGGAGAGACTGACAAATTCGTAATCCTTGAAGTTGGCAATTACCTTTTTAACATATGCAGCGGCGCCGGCTGCAAATGCCTCGACTCTCTCTGGATGTTTTTTCTCCAAGTGTGACTTGACCGCTTTCATATAACCCTACGATGCGGGACCCATGATGAGGAGATGGGAGGAAGAGAAAAGGGTGTACCTTGATATAAGTGGTGTAACTTTTCTTATCGAACGAAGTTTGCTGAAGGCGGAACGAGTGGGCTACGTTGTTGACTTGCTTGACGCCGTCCTCGAGGGTCTCAGCTTGTTCGTCAGAGGAGGGGTTGGCGCCTGTACAAGGGTGAGCAAGGGGGAATGGAACGGAGGGGTGGTACGAGCCGATATCGACGTCTGCGCCCTCCTTGACTGTGATGAGTTGGCAGTTGACCTCGATGACGATGTCGTCGACGGTCTTGCTGCGGAGAGGGTGAGGGAGGGGTGTACGGGTGTTGGGAAGGAGGGAACGCACAGAGGGAAGGCATCGGAGAACATCTCGTCGTCTGTTACGACGTCTGTGTAGAGCAACATGGTGTAGGATGAAGAAGACTCGTCTGACCTGCGACTGAGCCCTTTAAATCGATTGATCATCTTATCTCCGTTCGGGGGTCTCCTGCGGTCTCTGGGGTCCTCGAGTCGCGAGGTTTTTGCGGCAGAGTTCTTTTTCAGCGACGGGCGATGGACTACCAGGCCGTGATCGTGCAGCGACTGCCCCGTCCGCATGCCACACGACACAGTCCCGAGTCTCGCTA